>WSYH01010144.1:0-23926 GCA_036426205.1 Ascaphus truei | reverse complement strand
CTTGCAGAGGGGGCGGGGCTTCTCTCTGCCACAGACAGCCCCTCCTTCTCTTCCTGTCTGCTTTCCCGCACCAGTTTTCAGCAGCATGGGGGGTTGGGGGATCGGAGAGAAATGTCGCCCCCCAAGGGAGGAAAGGGGGGGGGGGAGGGGGGGGGGGGGGTTGAGGGGGTGGGAGGGGGGGGGGTGGGGGGGGTCGGGGGGGGGGGGTGGGGAGGGGGGTGGAAGTGCGGGGGAGTAGGTCGGGACAAGCGTGGTGATCCGCATGAGAGGAGGGGGGTTGGATGGGGTGGGGGGGGGCGGTATGATTTTTTTCTAGAGGCCCATAAAGGGCGAAGTTCGGGTAGTGGCTGGGGATTGGGTGGGATATTTCTTGTTTGTTTTTCATGTTAAAATCTTTTTTTTTTTGGTTGGCTTTGGTCTGGTTATCCCGATGGGATGGTAGGGCCGGGGAGTCCCGGTGTGATCGGCTGGGATATAGGCGATTGGGGGGATGGGATTTGTGGATTGTGTGGTGGATTGTCATGGGATTTCCCAGGGTGATTTGGTCGGTTTTAGCGGATGGTGATTGTTAATTGAAGAAAGCTGGGGTTGTTGTGTGTTGTATACGTGGGGGACATGACAGATTGTAAGGTCGGGTAGGGGAGGAGGGATTGGGTGTGGGAGGTTAGTTTCCCCCCCGTGGCGTGGGCGGACCCCTGGGGGTGTGATTTTCTTTCCCTGTAAGGATGAGAAACCACCGATAGGATTGCTTTGGGGATTTGACTGGTCCCTGAGGCAATAGTTTGAGTATAAAGAGCAGAAGGGAACCCTAGCTGTAGCCTCTTGTTGATTTTCACCATCTGCATGTGGTCACGCGTATGTTGTTTGAAGGGAGGGCACCAGTTGGTTTTCATTTTCCTTAATTTCTGTTGTGCAGTGCGGTGGGCTGTGGCCCTGTTACCGCTTGGTAACGCACAGTTTTGCCCGACTGGCTCCATGGTGACGTCTGACTTCCCTACGTGACACCAAGTCAGATGATTTTATGATGCCATGGCGCGGTACGGGAAAGGTCACAGTAGTGGTTTCCTCGCAGTGCGCTCGACAGTTAGTCGTGTTGGGACCATTGTGTCCTATCGGTCGCCTAAGGGGGTATTCGACGCCCTTAAGCGTCCCTCCCCCGGTCCCCAGCCTGTGCGCCCCGTGTTTGTCCGCCCCGGGGCGGGGAGTGGACTTCACCAACCTTATTTTTTCCCTGTGATGTCCAGGAGTAAAACAAATGTCACTACCAAAAAATAACTATTTTCCTGTGTGGATGGTATTGAGTGGTTGCTGAGTGTGCCTGTGGATGTGGGATACCCCTGAGATTGAGGCCAATTTTGAAGAGAAAAACCCGTCTTCGTTCGCCTTACGGGTTGGCCGGTTCTGTATTGAAGCCTGTTTTTTCTTTTCCCCCCCCCCGGGTGGGATCGCGATTTGGGCGATATCGACGATTAGATGTTAACGGGTTGGAATTGAGGACACCCAGAGTGCACCCGTTGTGTCACCCTTAAGGCTGGTCTTTGTGTTTTCCGGTGGGGGGGGGGGAGGTCCGGCTTGAGGGGTGTGTGTGCTGGTGGGGGATTTGTGGGTTGTGTGTGTGTTGGGGGGGGGGATTCGTGGGTGTGGGTCCCGTGGTGGGGGGGGATTGAGGTGTGTGTGGATAGGGGGGGGGGACTTGAGTGTGGTGCGCACGGGGATTGAGTCTCCTTGGGGCAGGCATGAGAGGGAATTTGAGTAATGATGTGGGGCGCGCTGCAGTTGGAGATGCTCTTAGGAGGCAATCTATCGCCTTGGGGGGCATAGTTGTCAGGCTGAGGGATGTGGGTGTGGGGATTGCGGGCGTGTGGGTGACTGATTTGAGTGACGGGTGTGTGTGTGTGGGATTGTGTGTGTGGGGGGGATTGTGTGTGTGTGTGTGTGTGTGGGGGGGGATTGTGTGTGTGGTGTGTGTGTGGGGGGGATTGAGTGTGTGTGTGTGGGGGGGGATTGAGTGTGTGTGTGGTGATTGATTGAGAGTGTGTGTTGTAATGCAGTGGTGCGCAAACTGGGGGGGCAATGAGACGCAAGATTATTTAGGGGGGCGCAGGCGGCGTGCGACGAAAACTGGGTGCGCGGGCCAGCAGAGGGGCGGCCAAGAAGATGTGCACGGGCGGGCAGCCGAAGATATGTGCAGGTGGCTGAACAGGATAGTGCAGGTGGCGGCAACGTGATGGTGTGTGGGCGCACGCGCAGGGGCTTCGGAGGTACGGGGAGGAGCACGCCCGAGCACGGTGAAGTAAAACGCCCCTCCTTCGGTGTCTGCCCTGCAATAGCGCTGTGTTCCTGCTCTTCTCCGCTGGCAACCTGCTTCGCTGCGATCCTATGCAAGTGAAAGGGTCGGCTGCCACTATATCAATCATACTATGAATGTACAGAAATAATGTAAAAAAACCTGTGAAAACAACATTAAAAACGGGAAAAAATAAATAATACTGTATGTAGGTAGGAGTTTGGATGACATTGGGGATAGCAAGACAAAAAGCATGGAGGGGAAGGAAGAAAAAAAAGGGGGGGGGGTGGGGGGAGAGGGAAGGGAGGTGGCAAAGAGGTGGATGAATGCCCCCCCAAAGGATTGCCTTTGTGCACGTACGCTCTCCCAAGCTTGGCGCTTGGGGAGACAAACAAAATTGACTTTGATGTGCGCTCAGCAGCAGTCAATACACACACAGACACACACACAGACACACACACAGACACAGACACAGACACAGACACAGATAGCCCCGGTCCACGCTTGCAAAATTATGCAGGACACCCTGTGCTCATGCTTGGAGAGTTGGTGATGTCACCGCTCTCAGCGGCAGCGTGGACGCAGCCTAATTTTGCAAGCGCCAGCTGTTGAAATATGTAAGTATTTAGACATATTTGGATTTATATTGTATACCGTTTAATAAAGGGGGGGGAAGGGTTTCCATGTGATTTTGATTACATCAGGCAGGGGGGGGGGCCCGAGAAATTTTATGGATGAAAAGGCGGGCTCGGCATAAAAAGTTTGCTCACCCCTGACTTAGTGGAAAAAATAAATAAATAACTATGTATATCAACAAATGGTAGCAATGCAGCAGTCTAAGGCCATGCCTATAGGGCTGTGGTTGGCGACGGCGACACGGCGGGTGACGTCACCCGTCGCCACCGGCGAAAGTTATGTTTCGCCAGGCAGCGGGGTTGCGGGATTCCGGCAATTTGATTTGTTCAAGGGCCGTCACGGCTCTTGAACAGTCACATTTTGCCGGCTTCAGATTTTCGCGCCGTCGCGTGCACTATAAGCGCACGCGGCGGCAATGTATTTGTTTTCGGGCGACGTCGCGTCGCCGGCACTATAAGCGTGGCCTAAGGCCTCGGCCAGGGTGGCGCTAAGCGGGCCGCGATGAAACACATTGAGGCAATGTGTGGCCTGCGTGAGCAAGCGTCTGCTTGGCGCTTAGCTGCTTGTAGAGCAAGCAAATTTGAATTTGCCGATTGTGCGAACAGAGCTCACGTGACGCGCTTGCAATGAGGGCAAACCAGCACCGTGACGTCGTGGCTGCACCCCCAGGCGAGCACGTACCTAGCCGGTCACAAATCGCCCGGCAGAGCAGGGCGCAGCGCATGAGAGCCAGCGCACCCGCTCCCTGCCTGGCCACAGCCTAAGAGGTTGATGAGATATCTTACAAAGATCTTCACACTTGTTTCAGTTTTAAATAATTCCATCCAGTTAGAAACACTTGTTATCGCCACACAAACAAACATTAATAATAACCTGGTTTCTGGTGGTTTTTCATAGAGTGAATAGGTCAGGTTAAATCGTTTGGTCTAAAAAAAGAAAAAAATAGAAGCAGATTAGCAGACAGAAAATGAAGCTTTACTAATTTGTTTTCCCCGCCTGCTCTCCCCTCTGCTCTCGCGTCAAATGACGTTGCCACGACAATGCGACGTTATGTGACCCCACAGCGTCATGTAACGCCGGGTTGCTATGGTGACGTGTCGCCCGACACCATGGTAAGGGAAGTTACAGAGGCTTCGCACGATCCCCCGGCATTTAATTTAAATGCCTTTGGGGAAGCGCAGGGCCCCTGTAACTGCTGCACCCCCCAGTTTGCGCACCCCTGCTTTAACCTGTACATGTGAAGGTTTTATAATCAAGACACTGCTCCACTTAGGGTTACAGGGAAAGTATCTCATTCAAACAGACTCCGGTTCTAGGAGTTAGCCCCATGAGTGACCGAGAGGTCCAGTAACCCAATAGGAGACCATTTACAGTATGTAGCATTTGGCAAATAAAAACCACCTGGCCCACCTTATCTAACCCTTCTCCTGGTACTGTCCAGTCTGTGTTGGATTCACCGTGGATAGTGTACATTACAAGATGCGGTGAATACTTACAAGGGCAGCACCTGGAAGGGGTCTTCCATTGAGCCTCTGCAAACACCTGTCTGCCGCTGCTTGGTCAGGAACTTCAACAAAACAGTAACCAACTGGGAGCCTGTAAAGATTGGAGGGATAGAGAGAAAGGGAAAGATAGAGAGAAACAGGAAGATAAGGAGATAGAGGGGTAAGAGATGGGAGAGTGGCAAATAATTAGAGTGCGGAATAAATACCCAGAAAGGTATTATACTAAGTTTCAAGGTACAAAGCTATTGAACAATGGGAAAAACATACTGCTTGGGGACTTAATGACATGGATACCGTGCAAACTCTAAAGGTGCGCATACGTACACACACACGCACGCGCACGCACACGCAGTGAAGATTGAGATAGTGTGTGTGGCTCAGGCTATATGAAGACAGACTATCATCACCTCCATTTTGGCGCAGTAGCCATATTGAGTGTTTGAATGTATGCATATTTGTATATGATCTGTGAATGATTGAGATCCTGCAGAGTATCGCTTCTAGATGTAACTAGCCCTTGTGTAATTCCTACGAGTCATGAAAGAAATTGAAATTACATTCGTAAGAGGTTTTTCCTGCCTTATATATTTCTGCTGACCGTAGGTTCTGTTATCTGACAGATACAGTACACACAGAGAGCTAAACAGGGTTACTCCTTAAAGGTTAAGGGGCCCACATTGCTGTAATATATAGGATAAGAATATAGCATATTTATGTATCAATATGTATTTTTGTATAAGTCATCATATTGTTTTTATCTCTAAGCCAGCCCCCTTAAAGGGCGTATTGCTCATTTTGAAATGTATAAAAATGTGATACCAAGCAATATGTTTTCAGAGGCATGAGTTCATTTTTGAATTCTCTCTCAATTGTACCTTGGTGCAGATAAACTCACATTGATACTTTGAACCCTTGACTCATTGATTTTATTTCTACGCTTTCACAACACACGCTCTGCAATACCAGCACAGCAGTAGCAAGAAAAAAAAAAAGGAAATGTATTATGTCCAAGCATAAGCCCGACATTACAGTTCTCTATATGTCGGGCTTATGTTTGCACTTTGGATATAATATATTATCTTTAATGCTACAACTGTGCTGGAAATGCAGATCACTAGTGTGATCTATATTGACTTGCATCGAATCCACTTTACCGTGCATCACAAATGCCTTCTTATATGCACTTCACCCTGTGTGTGGCGCTGGTTTGCCCAGATCGCTCTAGAGAGATACACACGAAAATACATTTGGCTACACAAGTGACAACCAATGGCTGATACACAGGAGCTGAATCATCTCCCCCACTATTTACCCCAAAACTTCTCACCCTGAGGCTTTGTTCCGGATGATTTTGACACTAAGGACCTTCTCTCCCATAGTGGCAAAGGCTCTGGAGATGAAACTCTTGTTCATGTATGGCTCTAGCTGTTGGCGAAGAAGATATAAAACATGAGATGGGGTAGGAATGGCACAGAGAGGATATAAAACCTGTTACACGCTTATTTCTGGGGGGATTTTACCAGTCCTGGTTGGGGTGTATATGGCATGTATTCTGGGTTACAATTTGCTTGTGATTGGGGTGTTTGCTGCTGGAAATCCTCAAGAGTACCACAGAGAAAATAGGAGAAATGTCCCAAAAAGATGCATATCACCAAACGGTTAAAGAGAATAATCTTATCCAATCCCTCAGAGAACCAGAGGAAGAAATACTCTGTACATTCCCGAGCACATTAATCCGATCCCACTGCGGCTTTAGGAAAACAGCTGAATTTGAATCTGATTATTTTCTTGTTAAACTGTGTATGTGTGTGTCTGTGTATGCAT
Source organism: Ascaphus truei (assembly GCA_036426205.1). Lineage (NCBI taxonomy): Eukaryota > Metazoa > Chordata > Amphibia > Anura > Ascaphidae > Ascaphus > Ascaphus truei. The sequence continues at coordinate 17,674 of WSYH01010144.1, read as the reverse complement.
CTATAATTGTATTTATATAGCACCAACATTGTACACAGTGCTTTACAAAATTACAATCCTAAATAAATCAATTACAAAAAGTGGGTTTAAGTGCAATGGTAAATAACATAAGGCAATGGGAGACCCTGTCAAAAAAGAGCTAACAATCTAAGTGATTGCACAATCCTATGAAGAGGTGATATTAGGGGGAGACACATTGTGTGTGTGTGTGTGTGTGTGTGATATATATATATATATATATCTGGAACTGAAAATGGGACATCTCATGGAGATCTGTGTGCAAGTGGGATAAGATTCACAAATACTATATATTGTGTGTGTGTGTGTGTGTGTGTGATATATATATATATAACACACACACACACACACACACACACACACACACACACACACACAACCAACAAACACACACACACACACACACACACACACACACACCCACACACACACACACACACACACACACACACACACACACACACACGAATCTATCCCACTTGCACACAGATCTCCATGAGATGTCCCATTTTCAGTTTGGGATTGAATCTCCAATATAAATTACTATCCATCTCCCATCCACAGACTCGTCATCCTGGATCCAACTCTGTGCCGCTTACCCCGGTCTCAGGCCTCTCTCTCCCCTTACCCCAGTATCAGGCCTCTCCCAGTATCAGGCCTCTCTCTCCCCTTACCCCAGTATCAGGCCTCTCTCTCCCAGTATCAGGCCTCTCTATACCTACAGTATCAGGCCTCTCTCTCCCAGATAAGGCTCTCGACAAGGATAAGGACTCTACCTCATAACAGTAGAAGGAATCGATCTCCAAGTATAAGGCCCTCTCTCCCCCGTTTCCCCTCCAGTCTCAAAGCTTCTCTCACAAGTCCCTCCACGGTCGCTTCTACCCGTACCCACGTCAGCTCTCTCACGTTCACCCCGGTCGCTCTCTCCCCGTCCCCCCGGTCGCTCTCCCCGGTGTCTTTCTCTTCTTCCAGCCGGGGCTCTCACTTCCTCTCCTCCTAGGCCTCAGATAGGCTCCGCCCACACACGCGCTCGTAAAAGGAAAGGGGCGTGGCCTGTAGCTGCCGCCCGCCCAATCAGGCAGTCATCCCACCAACGCAGCCAGCCACAGCGCACCCACCAACGCACCCAGTTACCCAACCCCACCCAGGTAGTCAGTCACCCACCAACCCGGGCAGTCACCCACCCAAGGCCGTCAAACCCAGGCAGTCACCCATCCACCCACCAGGCAGTCACCCACCCACCCAGGCAGTAAAGGCAGTCACCCACCCAGGAAGTGAGTCACCCACCCACCAGGCAGTCTAGGGCAGTCAGTCAAGGCAGTCAGTCACCCAAAGGTAGTCAGTTACCCAGGGGGAGAAGGACATTTCACTGGAAGAACAAAACTAAGGCAGAACGACCCACGAAAAAAAAACATGAGACCAGATGCAGTAAAGGCCTGCAAAGCATCACAAAGGAGGATAAACCCAGCGTGGTGATGTCCATGCGTTTCCCGACTTCAAGCAGTCATTGCCGGGAAACAGGCTTCTCGACAAAAATATTAAAAATGAACATTTTATGATTGTGTTAATTGTCAATTAATTGAAGCCCCTGAAATAAGGGACTGTCTATTATGAAAATGGTTGCAATTCGCTAAACGTTTCTTACGATATTTTTTATTCAACCTTTGAATTAAAGCTGAAAAGTCTGCACTTCATATTGCATCGTCGGTTGTTTAATTTCAAAATCCATTGTGGTGGCTGTACAGAGCCAAAATTATGAAAATTGTGCAGGTTCAATTATTCCGACCTAACTGTGGGTATATACACATGTAAGACTTGTGTTGAAGGTTGGATTTTTGCTGTTGCATCTGTCAGTGAATCCAATTGAGATGAACATCATTACTCGTGTACTGCACCATGTTAAAGCTGAGCAGGCAAGCTCACCGCACCGATTTGTTAAAGCTGAGGCTGCAAGCTCGCTGTACCTATTGTTAAAGCTGAGCCTGCAAGCTCTCTGTACCGATTGTTAAAGTGAGCCTGCAAGCGCTCGTACATATTGTTAAAGCTGAGCCTGCAAAGCTCACTGTAACCATTTGTTGAAGTGACCCTGGCAAGCTCTCAATAGCGGTGCGAAATGGAAGGTGAATTGACGATACTTGTAAGCCTATAAGTAACAATCAGTGCAATTTATTATGTACAAAGAAATACAACAAAAAACACCATGATAATTCTTATTTAATGGTACAGTTCATGGTCTGGATTACTCCACACCTTAATTAATGCAAGATGAAGCTGAATGTATTTTCCATGCTGCACAACATTAGCAAAGTACTGCAATGAAAACTCAGGGAATGGGCCTTTCACGCTATGGTTTGAACGTAGGGGAGGATGGTTTATTCGGAGCCGGGCCCGCACAGTCTTCTAACCACAGGACAGTGTAAAGCAAGTGCGGCATGTCTAAGCCTCCCCGTCACTAAAGTAGCAATGCATGTTTGTCTCAAAAAAGATCCTCTACCTAACCAAAAGTATTTTTGATGATCGTAGGATTGTTATGTCGACTTCTTCAATAGTATGATCAAAGTAACATTTTTCTACACTAGTGTCTTGTCCAGGGAAATGTGGACGTAACTTGCCCATCTTTGCAACACACTCATTAGGAACACATTTTAACTTTGTAGGGCTCCATCCTTTCATTGGTAGAACAAAAGCGCTATGGGAACACCGAGCGCGGCGTCAAAGACTTATGTAATAATACAAGAGAAATGTCAAATCCAGGGCTCGGCTTTTGCTGGTTACATCGGTCACCAATTGTCCTTCCCTGTGGGGTCAACAGGGTTAAAGCCCTGAGGGTATGAGAAAAGACATGGTTGTCCAGTGGCTGCAGGAAATTTCCATATAAGTGATCCATACAAGTTCTCGCTCGGCTTGTAAATTGTATTGGCTTCGGTCACTCACGCGGCATAGGATATGTGGAGGAGACAAAACAGGTCCAATTTTACGCTGTCCCTGGCCTATAAGGCACAGTGGCTGTTCTAGAACGGGCGGTCACAACAGCTGGAGGTAGTGCCAGCCCTCGATCAAACCTTGGAGCTCAGGCCCATCATACTGCAGGGTCACTCCCCAAAAGGCTCTCTCTAGCATCACAACAGCACACAGTTCATTTGCCCCGTATCGTAAAGGGGTAGTAGGTAGTATTATTTAGGCCCGAGCTTCTCAACTCCAGTCCTACTAACAGTGCAGGTTTAAGGGGTATCCTTCACTAGACAGTGGCCCAATAATTGACCACATGTTGATCAAGCCAGGGTATACGTAAAACCTGCACGGTTAGGGGTCCTTGAAGACTGGCGTTGGGAACCGCTGATTTAGCCGTAGGGTTTAACTGCACTGCATCTCCACAGTGTTCTAAATTTTAAACATTTAAGGCACCACGTCACATTCCATGCTGTTGGTATGGTTTCTCTTTTGCAGTGGAAGAAATACAACAGACAGAAATATTGTAGTGAGGGATTGTGATAAGGTCATGTTACGGGGTTTGCTGGCTGAAATGTTTTGGACAACTAGTGCGCTATGATGACCCATACGTCTGTAATACAAAACATATAAAACCTAGAAATGAATCAAATTTCTCCATTGGACGTGCAATGGGGCTTTGTTTTTTTTTGTATAGATAGCTTTTCTTCCAGCCGTTTGTCCCAAGGCCAGCATTAGCGGAATCCCAGGCAGGCAGGAGGAGGTGAAAGGGAAGACATCTAGAACACTGCCCCACCGGTGGAGAAGGGGTAATAGCAGCAGCCTTATAGGGGTTTCGGTGTTGTGAATGAGGCTGGGGTACAAGTATGACAACAAAAAACTCACCTTCCAATGCATCATCTCCCAACTGCCTATGGTCTGAAACGGAGAAAGAAGCTCTCGTCAGCATGGAAAGATGCACACATGGGGTGTTAGTTTATTCCCAGACAGGAAACACAAGGTTGACAGCGGAAACCACCGAGGTCTGACCCCTTTTCCAACTTGTTCTGAAAACATCCGAGGTAAGTAGAGCTTTGCTTTTCCATATTTAGGGACGGCTTTGGGTGTCTATTCCCCCAAGGCAGTCTTGAAGTCCTTTATTGTATTCCCCCCACTCCGCAGCAGATTCTCTGTTCCAACAACCCTCACATTTCTCTGAGCCTCCTAGGAAAGGAAGTCCCTTGCCCCCGAAGAGCTTACAATCGACAGTGGTAAATAGGGAGAACTGGCAGAGACAGTAGGAGGAGTTCTTGTAAGGGGACATAGAAAGCATATGAATGTATTATAGTACCATGCCAGCAAAAGTTGCACAGTGCCTATTAAAAAAGGATTAGGCGTTTAAAGCATCCCCTCCCCCAGATATGGGCTTTCCTCCTCCTCCTCCGCCGAGACTGAAGATAATTTCTGTGTAACATTCTAGCCTGCAACATTCTGTATAACCTCTATAAGGTAGTCAAGATTTACTACAACGACAATCTAATAAAAATATATATTTTTAAATAAACTTCAACGCTTTTTAAATAATGACCGCGATAATGTGATCACTCACGATTGGTAATAACATGTATGGCCTAGTTACATATGCAATAGCCGTGAAATTGTAACGGCGTACACAAATAGCAAGGAAATGAGGAATTCATGGCTTAATAACATATTGCACATTACTGCACAAGTCCGATACAATGATATGTCGCTAGGCATCAAAATAGCCATTTTTATCAACCTACCCTAGTAAACACACACAACACACCACACACACACACCACACACACACACACACACACGAAACCCAGTGGCCAGCCTTAAAACTAATTTGCCACATGGGGATACCAAAAGGAATAAACCATTTTAAAAATTGTCCCCACTTATCTTCAGCATATGTATAGAGATATAGAGCCTTGGCGGCAAACATATCCGTAATAGCCCCGATATAGCAGGAATAAAAATCCAAGAGCCAGTCACACAAGGTGGCCCTGTATGAGGATGATTTATCTAAATGTTATCACAGCCCCTTACCTCCCTGCCGAATTGTTTTCAGCCTGTTGAGGCGAATTTAACAAGATCTGGGATTCAAGATCAAAAACCAAATCAGAAGGGTTAAAGCTAAACTGCCAAAGGTCACCGGAAAAACGAATTGATCAAATTTTAACTTCAAATGGCAAGCCTCCTCCATTTAAATACTAGGGGTTAATATCACCAAAGATTATAACCGCCGCCCTATATAAAGCCAATTACCCCCAACACTGATAAGGATATGAAGGAGGCTCTCAGGATTTGGTCAGGCCTAACAATATTCATGGATCGCACCAGGATCCAGAACCTCACTCAGATGGACCATTTTCGTGCCCACGAACCTCCCTTGTCATCTTCTTCACACGACCCTCCCGACTACAAGTGGCCAAGGAATGGGACCCCCAGCCTTTGTCCCACAGTCCTCAATGGTGAACCACTCGTTCGGGGTCCGGTCCCGGTAACAAAACACCAAGCATTAAATCTAGCATTTTAATCAGACCAAACAGTTAGAGGAGGACTGGCGGTACCCTGCTTGATATCGTATTTCAGAGGCGGCCCAATAACCCAAATTATTCAGTGGCATATTGCCACCCTAGCTGCGTTAGATGGGTCGGTGTTTAGAAAAAAAGCATGCTGCGCCCCCATAGACCTACAAGATATAATTTGGCTACCAAAAAAGGTACATGGGACCATGGAGGAGAGCAGCTGACGGCACTGAGTAGCTCGTTGGCAAACTGGGGAACACCAGAGAGAAGTGTGCCCTTACTACCCAGTACACATTCATGACCCCGTTGTGGGAAACCCTGATTTTGCTCCGGGCCTGTTGAGCAGGAACCTAGTCACATGGGAAAACAAAGGGACTCACGATGGCTACTAATCTGGAGGGAAGCCAATCAATAAAATCCTCTGACCAAAATTAACTCAGAAAACAGAGATGCCAAACTCTGAATTTTACGTACCTCCAGATAAAGAGCATTCTACACAAAGATCCCAAAAAACGCACCCCGGCGCACACATTTGAGCAGCTGTGTGTTCAAGAGGAACAGACACCACAGGACTTACGTCTAGGATTTACAGGGGAGGTGGTCGTCCTGGAACTGACGACGACACCCCAAACTTAGCTACAGGAACAATGGGAATCCGGACTTAGGGGAGACGATAGATGATGAGGAGGGACCACAAATCGTACTGGCAGCAGCTAAAAGCTCCATATGAATTAAGTTTGTAAAGATACCCCCCATTGTGCCCTAAACAATGTGGGAACATGAAGGCAGCATTGCTGCCACATGCTGTGGGTTGCACGAGTGGCTCCTTTAGGGAAGGAAAAATGCCAAAAGTTGGCTACAGAGAAAATTCTCGGAATGGCGGTTCACCCCTGGACCCCTGGATGTTTCTGCTGGGAGGCTGAACCCCGGGGGGATGGGCAGCCAGCAGAGAAATTGATTGCACATTTTGCAACAGGCCATGAGGTGCGAAATTGCAAAAGATTTGGAAGCTACCCAGATTTACCACAATTACGAACCCCCCATTCGGAACAGAATTTGGGTTATTAATTTGCTGGATGGAGCAATTGACGAGCTGGTCAATGACACCGCCACCAACTTCCTAAAAGGTCTGGGCCGTGGATTAGACCAATCAGACATCCCCGGGGTGGATGCCACCACCACGCCCTGCTAGATTGAGATGGCATTCTCCTCCGAAGTTAACGTACTGACAGAGTAACGGTACTGACAGTAACCAGAGAGGTACAGATAGGGATGACGGCAAAGAAAGTAGGCTCCTTAGGGTAGGTCTGCGCGGAATGGTTTGTGTGGTGTGACAACGGAAGGAGACAGAGACGTAGGTATTCCCTGTGCGCACCTCCCCCTCTCTTCCCCACCCGCCTCCTACCCCCCTCAATGTTTGTGCTTGTTGTCTTGCTGTCCAGTTGGTTTGCCTGTAGTCTTTAATGCTCGAGAGGGGAAATAAAAAGGGGAAAATTTGGGATTGTGAAATGAGGGAAGACAATGTGTTGTTAGACAATGTCGATTCTGTACCATAACCCAATAAAAACTTTTTGGGGAAAAAAAAAAACCAAACCAAAATGTGACACATTACTGAAGCTATTACACTTTGTTGTAATACTAGTGGTGGCGGTGTTTGTGTGTAATATAGTATGGTGTCTGTCTGTGGTGTGGGTTTATCCCTGTTGGTGCCTGAGCATTCCTTGCATTGGAGCTCAGCCATCAAGGGGCAAATATTTTCTGCCATAGGGTTTGGCCTATTACAGAACCCATGTTATAAATGGTGAACTATTCCTCCAACACATCACCCACCAAACCAAACAAGAACAAACTGCATCTCTAGCCCACTTAGACCCACAGGTTCTAGAGTGAATGCCTACTTGTTATCGCGGGCGGTATTTAAAGAGCGAAACCACATTTTTTTGGTGCATGCAAATCAAATATGACACACACTTATAAAACACAGCCGAAAACACACACAATTCTAGAACAACTTTCAAAGCCTGCTCACTGTTCAGGAAAAGCAATACAGAATAAATCCCATCAGCGAGAGGGGACCCATGCTTGACAGCCCGCGGTAACCGGGCCCTCCGGGAAGCCGCATCAGGGTAACCTCTAAACCACCGTGCTTCCCGCGATTCCCCACGCTTACCTGTGAGGTGTCTGTGTGAGCCGTACTGTGGGCAGCTGTAACTGCCAGTTTTTGGTATATTCCAGTAGAAAACCGTTAAACGTGCTGTAGTCATAATTGCGCCGCTGTTCATTGGTTGGCGTTTTATTAGTACTGTAAAAGAAGGAGAGCGAGAGGAGAGAGAGGAGGAGAAGGAGGAGAGAGGGAGAGAGAGAGGCGGAGAGAGAGAGCGGGAGGAGAGAGGAGGAGAGAGGGAGGAGAGAGGAGGAGGAGAGGGAGGCGAGAGGGAGGAGAGATGGGAGGAGAGAGGGCGGGAGGGAGGAGAGAGAGCGATTCCTATAAATACACCCAGGAAAAAAGGGAAACAGTTTTATACAGTTGCTTCTTGTATCAGATAGGGGGAACCTCGGCAAGAATTCTGATGTGTGAGTAACATTGCTGCACAAAAAATAATATGTTGCATATAAGATGACTTTTGGAGGAGGGGAAATTACATGCGAATGTATAGGTTCCCTATTGAGGAAAACAGAAAGACAATAGCAGCTTTTTTGTTTTTTTTTGTTTAAATTTTTGGCTCATATACAAAATAGGAGCTCTTGTATATCGCGAGACAAGGTACGTGTCAGTTACGCTAATCTGTGTATTATATTGGATTGACATAGCAATGATTTGATCAAAATGAAATAAGCATCATCACCCCCACGGCTGCGCACCTGATGAATGGCGCCACGGTCACACCCACAGCAGGAGCAAAACAGAACAACAGTATATTGGATTAAAGCAGCAAACATGTGAAAGGCTTATGATTTTTTTTTGTTTTTTAACTACATCAGTTCGGTAGGATTAGATAAGACTGCCTGTTGTATTGTTTATAAACAAAAAAAAATATATTCAAGCAATAATGCCATTTTGAATGAGATTGATAGTACTGGAGCTCCTTTGATATCTCTAGCAGGTGTAGCCAGAGGGAGGGGAAGGGGCAGGGGTGTGGTATTGCTGCTTTTTACTGGGATGCATGAGGAAGTTATTGTATATAAACCTCGGGTGGGGATTGGGTATCATTCGATTAAACTCAAGCACTGCTTTGTTTTTAACAGTTCAGGGTCAGTGCAAGTGTGATGCACGCACAGTTTCTGGGAAATAAAGTGGCATATTAGTACGGAATACACTTCTAAGGGCAAGGTCATGGCCAAATGAGGGCCGCAGCGGGAGGCGTCCATGCCGGGCAGAGACATGGCTAACGGGATTGATCCACGCCATAGACCACACAGCAGCGGGGAGGGTCGGTCGCGCGTTGTCTGGCGCAGGTCACGTGAGCGGTCGTGCGCCCAATGAAGGCGGACCAGCTCCGTGACGCCTCCCCTGGCGCAATCTAAAATGGACACCAAAAACACACTCGCTTCACGCGGGTGACGTTCACAGCCTTGCACGACTACCGCGCAGGCGAAAGCTGGTAGGACCCGCCCAACCTTCTGTATATTACATGGGCTTTAGAGGGTGAGTCCTGGCCTCTGATGTCCGGTAATAAAGTCGGGTTAGTAGTCCGGGGAACACATATAAGGCCTCGGCCCAGGTTCATGCGTGCTGGCAGGAAGCGCGTGAACGCGCACTCCCGCTCAGCATGAGCCACTACAGCACAATTGAGCGGCTGTAGTAGGGGGCCTACAATTTATGCTTCCGCAAGCGCGCGGAAGAGTAGGTCTTAGGGAATTAAAATTACCACGCTGACGGCGCGAAAGGCCGGTCACGTGAGCGGTGCGGCCAATGAGGGCGAACCAGCTCCGTGACGCTCTGCACCCTGACAGAACGTGCGGGTGTCGGTAAGCAAAACCCCAGCAAGGCCAGGGAAGCACCCGCTTTCCCGGAGGACCCAGCGCGCTCTCAGCGCGCCTGGCCGAGGCTACCGTTTCTGTTTACTATTACACTGAGCTTTGACAGTGTGAGCCTGCTTGATTCCGGGGAGGTATAAAGTCGGGTTGTTAGTCCGGGACACCCTGCTAACGTCTGACTAGTAGCACTGAGCTTTACAGCTGCGAGTCCTGCTCTGATGTCCGGGTAATAAGGTAATAAAGTCGGGTTAGTACAGGGACAGCACTTCTAACCGTTTGCTGTACTATTACAACTGAAGCTTACAGGCTGGAGTCCTGCTTGAGTTGGCCGCGGTGGTAATAAGTAGGGTTAGTCCGGGACACACTTCTAAACCGTTCCTGTACTATTACACTGGCTTACAGGCTGTGAGTCCGGCTCTATGTCGGGTATAAAAGTCGGGTTAGTCGGGACACCTTCTAACCGATTCTGTACTATTACGCTGAGCTTTTACAGGGGCTTGGTGGCTTGAGCCTGCTCTGATGTCCGGGTTAATTAAGTCGGGTTACTAGCCGGGGGACACACATTCTTAAAACCGGTTTCTGTGTACTATTACACTGAGCTTTACCGGCGTGAGACTCTGCTCTGATGTCCGGGTAAATAAAGTCGGGTTAGTCCGGGGGGACACACTCTAACGTTCTGTACTATTAACTGAGCTTTACAGGCTGTGAGTCCTGTCTGATGTCCGGGTAAAATAAGCGGGTAGTCCGGGACACACTTTAACGTTCTTTCTCGTACTTATTACATGAGTTTACAGGCTTGTGAGCTCTGCTCCGACTGTCCGGGAACTGTCGATCCTCTGTTGTGTTAACTATTCTTAATGTCACAACGTCGCAATACCAATGTAGAACCAGTTAGAGAGAGGGATACGGGGTGAGGTGAAGGGTCGAGTGAGCGGGGCTTGTGCAGGTAGGTTAGAAGTTTACTACAAACTAGCTCCCAGTAATTTTAACAACTATTAAACCCTTTCTTGTCAGATGGGCTGCTGATTGCGGTGGCAGCAAAGTCGTTCACATTGGATAAATGGCCTAAAAACCTAATATGTTCCATATATAGGGTAGTTGCTCCAACAAGCTAAGGGCTAGAGGCCAAAAGATTATTGTACGGTTACTAGTGGAGCGGTTGGCAAAAACTGTGGGGGCGCGCCCCTTGGGGGGGCCGCAAGTTATGTAGGGGGCGAGGCGCGGTGGCGGGTTGCAGGAATACCGGAGGGCGGGCAGAGCTTGTGCGGGCGGCCAGAAGCTGCCGATGCTGCTCACTGCTTTCTATGTGTCTGTGTCTTGCAGGAGGGGCGGGGCTTTCTCTGACACAGACAGCCCTCCTCTCTTCCTGTCTGCTGTCCCGCACAAGTTTTCAGCTTCAGCAGCAGGGGGGTGGGGGAATCGGAGAGAGAATGTGCGCCACCCAGGAGAAGGGTGTCTGGGGGATGGGGGTGGGGGGGGGGGGTGGATTTGAGGGTGGGGGGATGAGGGGGGGGGTGGGGTGGGGTCGGGGGGGGGGGGGGGGAGGGGGGAGGGTGGGGGGAGGGATGTGTGGTGGAGGGGGAGGGAGGTGGGGGGGGGAGGGGGGGTGGGGGTGGGGGGAGAGGGGGGGTGTGGGGGTGGATGGAGGTGGGGAGGGGGTGGGGGGGAGGGGAGTGTGGGTGGGGGGGGGGATGAGTGTGTGGGGTGGGGGGGGATTGTTGTGGGTGGTGGGGGGGGATTGTGTGCTGTGGTGGGGGGGGGATGGAGAGGTTGGGTGGGGATTAGGGTGGATGGTGGGATTGCGGGTGTGGGGGGATTGAGTGGGGGGTTGGGGATTGAGTTGGGTGTGGGGATTGAGTGAGTGTGGGTATTATTTGTGGGGATTGAGTGTATACTTGCGGGTGTGTGGGGATGAGTGGGTGTGGGGGTGTGTGTGGGGGGATTGTGTGTGTGGGTGTGGGGGGGTGGTGTGTGTGGGATGTGTGTGTGGGGGGGATTGTGCTGTGTGTGTGTGTGTGTGGGGGGGGAGTGTGGGTGTGGGTGGTGTGGGGGGGGATTGAGTGTGTGTGTGGGGGGGGATTGAGTGTGTGTGGTGTGATTGAGAGTGTGTGTTGTAATGCAGTTGAGTGCGACAAACCTGGGGGGGGCAATGAGCCGCAAGATTATGTTAGGGGGGCGCAAGGGGCGGTTGCGACGAAAATGGGTGGCGCGGGCCAGCAGAGGGGCGGCCAAGAAGATTGCACGGGCGGGCAGCCCCAAGATATGTGCAGGGTGGGCCTGAACAGGATAGTGCAGGGTCGGCTGGGCAACGTGAGGCCGGGGTGGGGAGCACGAGAAGGGGCTTAGGATGGTACGGGAGGAGCACGCCCTGAGCTACGGTTGAAGTAAAACGCCCCTCCTTCGGTTTGTTGACCGCAATAGCGCTTGTGTTCCTGCTCTTCCGCTGGAAAACCTGCTTCGCTGCGATCTATGCAAGTGAAAGGGTCGGCTGCCACTATATCCATCATACTATGAATGTACAGAAATAATGTAAAAAAACTGTGAAAAACAACATTAAAACGGGAAAAAATAAATAATACTGTATGTAGGTAGGAGTTGGATGACATTTGGGATAGGCAAGACAAAAAGCATGAGGGGAAGGAAGAAACAAAAAAGGGGGGGGCGTGGGGGGGGGTGGGGGGAGAAGAGGGAAGGGAGTGGCAAAGGAGGGGATGAATGCCCCCAAAGGATTGCCTTGTGCACGTACGCTCTCCAAGCTTGGCGTTGGGGAGGGAGACAAACAAAAGGCTTTGATGTGCGCGCAAAGCAGTCAATACACACACAGACACACACAGACAACACACACAGACACAGACACAGACACAGACACAGATAGCCCGGTCCCACGCTTGCAAAATTATGCAGGACACCCCCCGGTGGCTCATCTTGGAGAGTTGGTGATGTCACCGCTCTCAGCGGGCCGCGTGGAGCGCCTAATTTTGCAAGCGACAGCTGTTGTGAAATATGACGTATTTAGGCCCTATTTGGATTTATGTGTATCCGTTTAATAAAGGGGGGGGAAGGGTTTCCATGTGATTTTGATACATCAGGCAGGGGGGGGGCCACGAGAAAGTTTATGGATATGAAAAAGGAGGGCTCGGCATGTAAAAAGTTGCTCACCCCTGAATTAGTGGAAAAAAATAAATAAATAACTATTGTATATCAACAATGTTACAATGCAGAAGTCTAAGGCCATGCCTATAGGGCTGTGGGTTGGGCGACGGCGACAAGGCGGGGACGTCACCCGTCGCACGGCGAAAAGTTATGTTTCGCCAGCAGCGGGGGGTGGTTTGCGGGGGGGATTCCGGGTTCACCTTTTCCTTTTCCCTTCTTTTTCCTTTTCACCCTTCACTCACCCTCCTTTTTTTTTCTTCCTTTCTTTTTTTTTTATCCGGCAATTTGATTTGTTAAAGGAGCGTCACGGCTCTGAACAGGTCACATTTTGCGGCTTCAGATTCGCGCCGTAGCCGTGCATACTATAAGCGCACGCGGCAGGGGCAATGTATTTGTTTTAGGGGAAGTCGCGTAGCGGCGGCCACTTAGATGTGGGCCTAAGGCCTCGGCCAGGCCGGGGGCGCTAGCGGGCCGCGATGTGATGATGAAACACAGTGAGGGCAATGGGTGGCCTGCGTGAGAACGAGGTCCGTTGCTTAGTTTTCTCCCTTTCCACCCCCCCAGCTTCTCCTCTGCCAACCCCCTCTTTCTTTCCCTCGCCACCCATTCCATTCTTTCACATCAGCCCCCAGTCCCCCCTCTTACCACACTGCCTTGCCACCCCTTTCGAACCTATGCACTCGTGCTCCTCTCCCTCCCCTCGAGTCCAATCCTTTGCGCTCCCCCCTTACTTTGCTCACGTTTTTCTATCTCGCTTCTGTCCTTTCTTTCCCTAACCCGCCTCTGTCTCGTTCTTTCCTCTTCAATTCCACCACGTCTTTCCTCCCGGCCTGTTCTGCCCTATTCTTCATGCCTATCTCCCACCAATTTTGCTGACTATTTCCGTTCACGCGCCTCGTAACCCTTGCAATTACTCTTATCTCTCCTCCTTTTACTATCTTTCTCGCCGGTTACTCCCCTTTCACAGTTCCCTTCCCTTCTCCTACTCCTCTCCCTTCCTGCTTGGCGCTTAGCTGCTTGTAGAGCAAGGCAAATTTGATTTTGCGATTGTGCGAACAGAGCTCACGTGAACGCGGCTTGCAATGGGGCAAACCAGCACCGTGACGTCGTGGCTGCCACCCCAGGCGAGCCCGATACTAGCCGGTCACAAATCGCCCGGCGCAGAGCAGGGCGCGCGCATGAGAGCCAGCGCACCCGCTCCCTTGCCTGCACAGCCTAAGAGGTTGATGAGATATCTTACAAAGATCTTCACACTTGTTTCAGTTTTAAATAATTCCATCCAGTTAGAAAACATGTGATCGCCACACAAACAAACATAATAATAACCTGGTTTCTGGTGGTTTTTCATAGAGTGAATAGGTCAGGTTAAATCGTTTGGTTCTAAAAAAAAAGAAAAAAATGAAGCAGATTAGCAGACAGAAAATGAAGCTTTACTAATTGTTTTCCCCGCCTGCTCTCCCCTCTGCTCTCGCGGTCAATGACGTTGCCACGACAATGCGACGTTATGTGACCCCACAGCGTCATGTAACGCGGGTTGCTATGGTGACGGTTGCCCCGACACCATGGTAAGGGAAGTTACAGAGGCTTCGCACGATCCCCCGGCATTTAATTTAAATGCCTTTGGGGAAGCGCAGGGCCCTGTAACTGCTGCACCCCCCAGTTTGCGCACCCCTGCTTTAACCTGTACATGTGAAGGTTTTATAATCAAGACACTGCTCCACTTAGGGTTACAGGGAAAAAGATCTCATTCAAACAGACTCCGGTTCTAGGAGTTGCCCCATGAGTGACCGAGAGGTCCAGTAACCCAATAGGAGACCATTTACAGTATGTAGCATTTGGCAAATAAAAACCACCTGGCCACCTTATCTAACCCTTCTCCTGGTACTGTCCAGTCGTGTGTTGGATTTCACCGTGGATAGTGTACATACAAGATGCGGTGAATACTTACAAGGGCAGCACCTGGAAGGGGTCTTCCATTGAGCCTCTGCAAACACTGTCTGCCGCTGCTTGGTCAGGAACTTCAACAAAACAGTAACCAACTGGGAGCCGTGTAAGATTGGAGGATAGAGAGAAAGGGAAAGATAGAGAGAAACAGGAAGATAAGGAGATAGAGGGGTAAGAGATGGGAGAGTGGCAAAATAGAGTGCGGAATAAATACCCCAGAAAGGATATAAAGTTTCAAGGTACAAGCTATTGAACAATGGGAAAAACATACTGCTTGGGGACTAATGACATGGATACCGTGCAAACTCTAAAGGTGCGCATACGTACACACACACGCACGCGCACAGCACACGCAGTGAAGATTGAGATAGTGTGTGTGGCTAGAGCTATGAAGACAGACTATCACTCACTCCATTTTGGCGCAGTAGCCATATTGAGTGTTTGAATGTATGCATATTTGTATATGATCTGTGAATGATGAGATCCTGCAGAGTATCGCTTCTAGATGTAACTAGCCCTTGTGTAATTCCTACGAGTCATGAAAGAAATTGAAATTACATTCGTAAGAGGGTTTTCCTGCATTATATTTCTGCTGACCGTAGGTTCTGTTTATCTGACAGATACAGTACACACAGAGAGCTAAACAGGGTTACTCCTTAAGGTTTGAGGGGCCCACATTGTGTAATATATAGGATAAGAATATAGCATATTTATGTATCAATATGTATTTTTGTATAAGTCATCATATTGTTTTTATCTCTAAGCCAGCCCCCTTAAAGGGCTATTGCTCATTTTGAAATGTATAAAATGTGATACCAGCAATAGTTTTCAGAGGGCATGAGTTCATTTTTGAATTCTCTCTCAATTGTACCTTGGTGCAGATAAACTCACATTGATACTTGAACCCTTGACTCATTGATTTTATTCTTCGCTTTCACACACACACGCTCTGCAATACCAGCACAGCAGTAGCAAGAAAAAAAAAAAGGAAATGTATATGTCAAGCATAAGCCCGAAATACAGTTCTCTATATGGCGGGCTTATGTTTGCACTTTGGATTAATATATTATTCTTAATGATACAATGTGCTGGGAGAAATGCAGATCACTAGTGTGATCTATATGACTTGCATCGAATCCACTTTACCGTGCATCACAAATGCCCTTCTTATATGCACTTCACCCCTGTGTGTGGCGCTGGTTTGCCCAGAATCGCTCTAGAGAGATACACACGAATACATTTGGCTACCCAAGTGACAACCAATGGCTGATTACACAGGAGCTGAAATCATCTCCCCCACTATTTACCCCAAAACTTCTCACCCTGAGGCTTTGTTCGGATGATTTTGACACTAAGGACCTTCTCTCCCATAGTGGCAAAGGCTCTGGAGATGAACTCTTGTTCATGTATGGCTCTAGCTGTTGGCGAAGAAGATATAAAACAATGAGATGGGGTAGGAATGGCACAGAGGGAATATAAAACCTGTTACACGCTTATTTCTGGGGGGATTTTACCAGTCCTGGTTGGGGGGTATATGGCATGTATTCTGGGTTACAATTTGCTTGTGATTGGGGTGTTTGCTGCTGGAAATCCTCAAGAGTACCACAGAGAAAATGGAGAAATGTCCCAAAAAGATGCATATCACCAAACGGTTAAAGAGAATAATCTTATCCAATCCCTCAGAGAACCAGAGGAAGAAATACTCTGTAAATTCCGCAGCACATAATCGATCCACGCTGGCTTAGGAAAACAGCTGGATTTGAATCTGATTATTTTCTTGTTAAAATGTGTATGTGTGTGTCTGTGTATGCATCTATAATTGTTTATATAGCACCAACATTGTACACAGTGCTTTACAAAATACAATCCTAAATAAATCAATTACAAAAAGTGGGTTTAAGTGCAATGGTAAATAACATAAGGCAATGGGAGACCCTGTCAAAAAGAGCTACAAACTAAGTGATTGCACAATCCTATGAAGAGGTGATATTAGGGGAGACACATGTGTGGTGTGTGTGTGTGGTGTGATATATATATATATATATCTGGAACTGAAAATGGGACATCTCATGGAGATCTGTGTGCAAGTGGGATAAGATTCAAAATAATATATATTGGTGTGTGTGGTGTGTGTGTGAGGTATATATATATAACACACACACACACACACACACACACACACACACACACACACACACACACACACCACACACACCCACACACACACACACACACACACACACACACACACACACACACACGAATCTATCCCACTTGCACACAGATCTCCATGAGATGTCCCATTTTCAGTTTGGGATTGAATCTCCAATATAAATCTACTACATCTCCCATCCACAGACTCGTCATCCTGGATCCAACTCTGTGCCGCTTACCCGCGTCTCAGGCCTACTCTCTCCCCTTACCCCAGTATCAGGCCCTATCCACAGTATCAGGCCTCTCTCTCCCTTACCCCAGTATCAGGCCTCTCTCTCCCAGTATCAGGCCTCTCTTCCTCAGTATCAGCTCTCTTCCCAGTAGGCCTCTAGCTCTCCTCAGGTCATCTCCGTATAGGCCCTCTCTCCCCCGTCCCCCCAGTCTCAAGCTTCTCTCCGTCCCCCGTCGCTTCTCCCGTCCCACGTCAGCTCTCTCCGTTCCCCCGGGCGTTCCCCGTCCCCCGGTCGCTCTCCCCGGTGGTCTTCTCTTTCCAGCCGGGGCTCTAACTTCCTCTCCTCCTAGGCCTCAGATAGGCTCCGCCCACACACGCGCTCGTTAAAAGGAAAGGGGCGGTGCCTGTAGCTGCCGCCCGCCCAATCAGGCAGTCATCCCACCAACGCAGCCAGCCACAGCGCA
This sequence comes from Ascaphus truei, assembly GCA_036426205.1. Taxonomy (NCBI): domain Eukaryota; kingdom Metazoa; phylum Chordata; class Amphibia; order Anura; family Ascaphidae; genus Ascaphus; species Ascaphus truei. Next base: position 245 of record WSYH01010144.1, on the reverse strand, counting down.
CCACCAACGCACCCAGTTTACCCAACCCCACCCAGGTAGTCAGTCACCCACCAACCCGGGCAGTCACCCACCCAAGGCCGTCAAACCCAGGCAGTCACCCATCCACCCACCCAGGCAGTCACCCACCCAAGGCCGTCAAACCCAGGCAGTCACCCATCCACCCACCAGGCAGTCACCCACCCACCCAGGCAGTAAAGGCAGTCACCCACCCCAGGAAGTGAGTCACCCAACCCACCAGGCGTTAG
>WSYH01010143.1:0-23927 GCA_036426205.1 Ascaphus truei | reverse complement strand
TGTTAGAGGTGAGGAGCGGCGCATTCCAGGTATCTGCCAGGTACATACTGGGTATTTGCTCGAATAAAGTGTGTCTGTGCAGTAGCTACTGGCTATCAACATAGTAGGTTTCTTGTTTATGCATAACCACAAATAGAATGTACAGAAAATATAGATTTTGTACACATTATTCCCTCACGTACACACAAAACGTTTTAGGGTAAGAAGTATAATACAACCTGTTGATGAATGACATACCGGTGCCACATGCAATTGTCCACACAGCAGAGAACAGAAAGGTGGGAGAACCATATTCATCTGTTTCCTAAGTGAATGGTATTTGGACACATGTATTTATCAGCAAAAGGAATTAATACATCTATGTAGTACTATGAACTATAGTTACATGAAAAATATGTGTTAATCACATTATGACGTGTCTCCACACCACAGTCTGCTTGCTCACTGTCAGCTGCTAAATGTACGGGATGCTCCTCCTCCAAGCCGTGACATATGTCGCTTTCCAAATTTTGGCGGAGTGCCAGATTGTGCAAAATGCAACATGCAATTACAATATCTGACACTTTAGCAGGCTTATATTGAAGTGCCCCACCAGTTCGATCTAAACACCTGAATCTTGTTTTAAGCAGGCCAAATTTCCGCTCGATGACCGATCTTGTAGATATGTGGGCTACATTATAACGTTCCTCTGCTTCAGATTGAGGGTTGGCCAACAGTGTCAAAAGCCAAGGCCTAATTCCGTATCCTGAGTCACCTATAATGAAGCATGCACAAACATTCAATAACATTATAGAATGTGTAAACATTAACTACGACATTTGCAACATACAGATTACTGGTTTCTTAACACTTAATAATATGTACTCACCCACCTGCCAACCAGGTCCAAAATAGCCTTGTTCAAAAGCATGGAAAACTGATGAGTTTCTCAGGATAGAGGAATCGTGGCTGGAACCAGGGAATCTGGCTACCACATGCATAATCTTCATCGTGGCATCGCATACCCCCTGTACATTCAGGGAATGGTAGTGCTTACGATTGTGGTAAGCATGCTCACTCTGACTAGGCGGGATCAAGGCAACATGGGTGCAATCTATTGCACCCATCACACACGATATCCCGGCTATGGTATAAAAGCCATTCCTCACTTCCAGCCACTCTGTGTGCTGTGTAGGAAAATGAATATAATTCCTAGCGCGTCTATTCAGTGAACATAGAAACTGGGTAAAGGCCCGCGAGAATGTAGATTGCGAGACCCCGCCCACTATGCCCACAGTTGTCTGGAATGACGCGGAAGCAAGATAATGTAATGAGCACAGCATTTTAACAAGGCGAGGGACTGCACGACCTCTGCCTGTTGTAAAATCTAAATCTACCCGTATCTCTTCATAAAATGATAGGATTGCTGCTGAACTCAAACGATACCGACTTATGATCTCCTCCTCACTCATCCCATCTAACATGGTTCTCTCCCTGTACAAACGTGGACGAGTCACAACTCTCTCCTCTCTCTTCTCCTCTCATCTCCTTGCCCTCTCCCTCTCCACTCCGCGTCCCTGTCCCTTCCTTGCCCTGTGACATCCTGTCCCTCAGCTATCCTCTCCTCCAATAGAATCCTCCTCCGTCTCATGAACAATCGTATCATCTTCAGGTCTGTAGCTGTCAATGCGCAGGTAATTGCCCTCCTTAAATACCTATGTGATGATGTCACGTGACATGATGAAGTGCAAGGAGTGAAATAAACATATCCAAGTTGTGAACTCCAAACGGGTATACAGTACGAATTATACGGATTAATTATGTGTGTTCATCAGGCAATCATGATTTTTTACTATGATGTAATGTTAAGCTTTGTACTACAATTTATTCGCAAGTATTTATGGAATGTGTAATGCATGTACCACTTATGAAAGCAACACTCAGTCATCTCATTATGATACAACCATGACATTGACGTTGAAAAACTACGTTGCAACATGTGTAATATAGCATGTTATTGTCACATGTTCACATGAACTAATTATAATGTGCATATGCATAATTTATTGCCATCAGGATACTTGATATTGATTATGTTTCAATCGTCTAAAAATAAGGTACTATTATAGATCTGTGTATAACTTTGCATGAACTGATTATAATGCATCGTGTACAATGTAAACATGCAATGTTATTGAGTGTCCAATTGCGGACGTCATAGAAAGAGAGAGGTCACAAACAACATGTAAACATAAAAAATACAGCTCACATTTTCGTTTGATCATGCGTTACACATTAAAAGAATTCTATAATGTATACCACCATTACTATACGCTGGATCTGTTAGATGTGTCAAATCTGTTACATCATATAATAAATTGAAGCACACTTAAGTAACATGTTTCATATGATGTGACCTCTTCCTTTAAGAGTTTACTATAGGAGTTTCCCTTGACACATCATAACATTAAGACTAATGTGACACGCAAAACATCATAACATAGACAAGTACAATGTTCTGCCAATAATAAACGTAAGCGGTGACACGATGAAGTGAATAACATCGACACTGTAATGCCAAGCACATTTTTATTTGGAGCAATAGCACGTAAACACTCCTATTAAGTTATAAGTCCCCGCTCCATTGACTACATTGATGTAGAGATGAGCTATTTTTTCTAAGTGCCGTCCTGTCAATCTTGCCGATCCTTATCTCCTCCAACTTGCCAACTTTAGTTGGCGGGACAAATTGCCATAGAAATCTCAATTTTAGAGTGCCGATCAGCACCAATAAGCTGATCGGGGCTACTAGAATACAGCCGATTTCAAAAAGTGGCGAAAAGTGCCGATAAGTGGCTTATCGCCACCCGCCTGCCGATAAATTTTTATCAGGAAGAAAAAATGCCGATCTTGGCTACTTATCGGCGCTTACTGAATCGCAAATGCAATTTTGGAGGGAAAGTGGCGATAAAAGCATTATCGGCGCTTACTGCATGAGGCCCTAAGATCTTTCAAAACTAAATCTGTCTCACATTTTAATCTGGTCTGTAACTCTTACATATGCCTATAATATATATTATCTTTAAGTGTGCATGCAAATTCTTGAATGTAAAACATTTTTATAAATAAATAAAATAATTAAACAATGTAACAAAAAATGGGATAGGATGCAAATATTCAAAATCATACTGCTGCGGCAGCTTTTATTCTAACAAATCACCGGTTTATCACCGGCTTGTTCCTGGAATGCGACGCTGTTTACCCGGAACATGCCGCGTTCTTTTTGCGTTCCCAGCCACGGGTCATGCCCGGCTGACGCGCGGTTGATGCGTTTATTGATAATGGTTCAGGATTTAATAGGCTGCAATGCTTCGCGTGTCCGCCAGATGGCAGAAATTCATGAATTGTAATGCAGTATATACTGTATATATACAGTATATACTGTATAACAACAACCCCTATAACCCCTAACATACACATACAGTACTGTATATGCACATCAATGATACTATAGGCCGGCGGGGGCGAGATGTGTTTGCAGCAGAGAGAGATCCGCTGCTCTCTCTGCGCAAACATCGGCACATTAAAAATTATTTAAAATACATTTTTATTCATAATGTAGATGTGCAGGGGTTCTCCGGAGCTGAACCGCATTGGTTTCAGGTCCGGGGACCCCCTGCTTCTCAAGATACAGGCCCCTTTATGAGGTGCCAGTATCCCTCTGCATTTCTAGGTCCCGATCACGTGACCGCGGCATGTAAACAAAGCAGAGGGATACCGGCACCCCCTAAAGGGGCCTGTATCTCGGGAATCAGGGGGTCCCCGGGCCTAAAACCAAAGCGCTTCAGCTACGGAGACCCTCTGCACATCTACAGTATGAATAAATCACCCATATCAATAAACACTCGCTCCTTACCTTTGCGGCTATGTGCTATGGAAAAAAGGATGGTGTAAATAGCGCTAACAAATGTATCTAAAAATCAAAATGATTATACAATAAAAACACAATGTGTTATGTGACTAAATATAGGACAGCTGCCAGGTAAAAAAAAACTAACCCAAACACAGTTAGTGGAAAACACAGAGATAACAATACAGACCGGCGCCTCAATTGTCCAAAACCGAAAAATAAGTCCAATAATGTACTGCAGTGTCCAGTGACGGTGATCCGGTTGCTAGACCGCAGACTCCACAACAGCAATCGTGGAATATAATGCAGGGAAGATAAAGAGAGAAATCATAGCGTGACACTGCATATAAAGAACATGTAACTCACAAAGACAAGACATACACAACTAACAACACTGACAGAAAGGCTGACAATAAAACAGAGATTTATTAGAACAATTACTAAAAAATGGTTGTGAACTGGGGAGCAGGTCTAGGATCCGGTGTGTAAAACCGGAATCCTACTTACCAGAATCCAAGTCTTCAGACCGGGGTAGCAAGTAATGCTGTCCGGTTTCAGCTGTTCCTAGGCGCGTGGGGCTTCTGTAATGGCCGCCGCGCCAGTCTTCGATCACTCTAGGCCGGCGTCTCCGCAGGCCAACCCTCGCGAGATGTTCCGTCCGAAATGCACGTCACTCCCTCTGCTGGGTGGAGCTAATCGCCGCCGCCCGCTACCTCCTCGCCAACACCTTCTGTCACCATCTGTGGAACGGGGATTGATGCAGAGGTCTGGCTCCTTGTGCTGTTACTCTCCAAATGATCTCTAAAACACCCAACTTGGTTTTCGTGCGCTGCTCACTCTTAAGGGGTTAGTTAGCAACGTCCAGGCTTCTCTTTGTAATGGCAGGTGATACACAATTGGTGGAGATAAATTATCTCTCACATTGATCTTCTGACAATCGTGATTGGTTGTTTATCCTGTCACTCATGACTGTGCTAGACAATGGCAGCTTAACATACACATAATACAACATATAACATAAAACTGGTTAAATGAGTTGGAACAAACCAACGGGGTGGCATTCGTCACCCAGTACCACGCGCCTAGGAACAGCTGAAACCGGACAGCATTACTTGCTACCACTGTCTGAATACTCTGGATTGCTGTAAGTAGGATTCCGGTTTTACACACCGGATCCTAGACCTGCTCCCCAGTTCACCACCATTTTTTAGTAATTTTCTAATAAATCTCTGTTTATTGTCAGCCTTTCTGTCAGTGTTGTTAGTTGTGTATGTCTTGTCTTTGTGAGTTACGTTTTCTTTATATGCAGTGTCACGCTATGATTTCTCTCTTTATCTTCCCTGCATATATTCCACGATTGCTGTTGTGGAGTCTGCGTCTAGCAACCGGATCACCGTCACTGGACACTGCAGTACATCATTGGACTTATTTTTCGGTTTGTGACAATTGAGGCTATGTGCTATGGTAACAAAGCATCATGAATGTATTTGTAATAATATTGTACAGGGAGCAGGGGTTCCTGAGCCACCAAATCAAAGCTAGGGGACCCCTGCGCTGCACAATATTATTAAAATACAGAAATGCTGCTTCATTGCCATAGTGATAGCCGCTAAGGCAATGAAGGGGTTAACCCACCGTGCCCGCTTTATTGTGGGTAGCGGGGGTGGGTGAGGGGTATTTGGCCCTTGGTGTGAGTTTAGGATTTGCAGGGGGGTGGTGGGTGGCACGTAACCCCCTTCACGCCGTAAGAAGTTAATACCGGTTTTCGTGTCATGAAGGGGTTAACCCCTCCCTGCTACCCCCCGCAAGCCCTAAACAACCACCGTTGGGGCTAATACCCCCTTCACCCACCCCCTACCCACAATAAAAATCACACACAGCCCCCACAATAAATAAATAAATCTAATAATACATGAATATAAATATATATATGACCACTCCAAGTCTAAGTCTCTGGACGAAACGCGTCGGAGTGGGGGTGGTAGGCAGGACCCTTGACAGATGTTCACGTAACTATGCTATCCAGCACTGCTGCACACTATCTTTGGACTGTGACACTCTATTTTTTCATTGGATACTGACAAACACACACCATGGTTTATCTAATAGTGCGTTCATCAGTTATTTCCATACATGCTATTCATACATTTTTACTGCTCTACACATCTAGTGACTTCATCCATCATGCTACCTTTTCCCTTTCGACAAAGTGGTTACTTTGAGCTGTTGAATATGGCTACATATTTGTATGCTCAAGCAGATTGATGATGGTTTAGATGTCATTTATATTTTGACTAGCATTTACTGGTGTTAGTACGTATTAGCCTTTTTGTAATTGCCTGTGAAACCCATTAAACCTATTGTGATCTATACTAATCTACTCCTAGTGTTTTTTGATTCACTATCCTTCTCATGTTAAGGGTTGACAATTTGAGTCCTTCCCTAGTTTTGCCCATCTGTGTTCATGGGTAGTACCGTGACAGGGGTCCAACCTTTTTTAGTGTTTTTTAATCATGTACTGTTTATTCCTCTTTTTTTTGCATTGTGTCAAATAATAAGTATTATATGTTAATGCAGTACCTGAGTGCTCCCTACGGGTTACTCTTTTTCTCTTTTTACACTCATAAATATAGATATATATATAATATATATATATATATATATATATATATATATATATAATATATATATATATATATATATTATATATATATCTATATATTTTTACAACACCCCTAACATACACTACTGTACATGCACATCAATTATACTATATGCCATGAATGTATTTTTAATAATATTGTACAGTGAGCAGGGGGTTCCATTGAGCCACAAATCATGCTCAGGGGACCCCTGCTCCCTGCACACTATTATTAAAATACGAAATGCTGCTTCATTCCATAGCTGATAGCCACTAAGGCAATGAGGGTTAAGGCAGAATAGACATTTTTATTGGGGACATTTGCCCCCAATAAACATTGCAATAAGCAACCATACAGTCCACCCCCTGTTGTATTTTAAAAGACCTAAACAATCAATAAGTACATAAATAAATATTTTAACATACTGTTCCTTTTTTTTATACCCCACCTCCTTGACTGTAATCTGTGTAAGGACCCCTCCCCCTAATTTGTCTGTTAATATCTCCCTGCCTTGAGTGCATCTGTGTAAGGCCCCCCTCCTATTGTGTCTGTTAATCTCCTGCCTGTGTTCCTGTGATTGCAGTTTATGTAAATGTTGGGGGGAGGGGATCCTGATGTTGATATATGCACAGCGCTCCCTGACAATGGCCCACCCCGTGAGGCCTAACCACCCTCACCCACTACCCACAAGGGAGGCCTACCCACATACCGTTGCCCCTCCCCCCCACCTCTGGTCTCCAGAGGTCTCACGCGGAATCACGGAACAAACCCTGAATGTAAAAAAAAATAAACCTGGCCTATATACAATATTCAATACATACCGCCCCCCACACCTACAGTAACAATAATGTGCAAAATAACTATTATCCAGATATGGATAATAGATTAATTGCCATTATAAAAACATGAACTAGCATATTCAATTAAATATAACTACTACTGACCTCATCATAAGAAAGTCTCCGTCGCCAGCACACTCCTTGTCTGGTCCACAAAATACATAGCAAATACAAGCCAATACATTGTCAAGTACATCAGATATCAATTACCCCCTTAAACACCTTATCGGAATAACCGCAAAGGTAAAAGGGGTTAAGCCACACTGCCCGATCCCCACCCTTCACCCATGAATTTGTACAGTGGCTTCATCATGCAACTATATATATATACAGTATATACACACACATGATGAACCAATATCCAAATAAATGTAGATGGGTTATTACAACCATACTGTACTACAAATAACACTTCTCATACAACCCTACATTAAATGATTTTCCTTTAATAATCCTAACTGATCTTACAATCTAAATCATCAAATGCCATTGAAAAACCCTCACTTCCAATCAAAACATTTGCATTTACATTGTATAAATGATGCATAAAATCTATGCACCATATACATTCTGCAAATGAATGTTACAATATCATTGCAAGCAGCAAATACCAAATCCTCCAAACAAGTAAACATTTTAACCAATCAAGTAAACATAACAATAGCATTCATTATTTACATCCTAAACAATTGACAGGTCCATCCGAACATTAAACAATTAACTAATTTCAAGCCGGAGCAAACAATTAGCATGTGAAAAAATATAAGTCCACCAAATACAAAATTTAAAACCAAGGCTAACCTTAAAACAACCCTATACAAACACAATATCATACCAAGGATTACTCTATCTAATTTAAAAAAACATTATACCACATTGAACATAGCAAGATAGCCAAATTAATTTAAAACACATCAAATCAAGCTTTTAAAATACACAACATTCTTACCCTGTATGTATATATCATCTCTAGACATATATACATACATACATCCATACAGTGCAAGAATGATATACCACAAAAAAAAATAACATGTTAAAAAAGCTTTTAAAAAAATTAACAAGATAAATAAAATACTTTTCTTTAGTTCACTTACCTTACCTTTGGCCCCACCGACTCCCGTGAAACAGCTTACTCACAAACCAATGCACCAGGCACAGGAACCCATAAAATAATAACCATAAAAAAAAAAAACATTACACTAAAAAATCCAAATCAATCCACGGGTCCTTCTAATTGTAATCCATCTTCCTCTTCATCTGTATTCTTCTTTCTTCTATCTTCTTCCGGGGTTCTTCTTCCCGTCTTCGGCCACCGCCCTGGTCTTCTTTCTTCTCCGCGGGTCCTTCCTCCTCGGCGTCTGGCTTCAAAATGAAGACGACATCATGCTTTTAAAGGCCTATGACGTCACTTTTTCGGTCAATATGGTTCCACGGCCCTGATTGGGCCGTGAAAACCATGTGTTTTGGCCGATAAAAATAAAAATGATGACTTCACTTAAAGGCAATGAAAGCACAGCCAATCAGAATGGCTTTGCTTCAATTGCCTTTAAGAGATGCCATAAAGAAACATGGCCGTCCTCAACATGGTACGGTAGCCCATCAGCATGGGAACGCATCCCTCCTCTTATTGGCCTAGTAACATGTGACAGAGGCTTGGAGTGAGAACGATGTGACGTCATTGAAGCTTGTCACATGTTATTAGAGCAATCAGAGTAGGGATGGAGTTCCCACGACTCTGATTGGGCTACCGTACCACTGAGGTATGTGGTGTAGGCTCCCTTGTGGGAAGTGGGTGAGGGTGGGTTAGATCCCCACGGGTTGGGGTTAGTGTGGGAGGATAGTAGGCAATCCCGAGTGTGGGTGAGGGTGGTTAATCCCTTAATGACTGTAGCGGTTAATAACCGCATGGTGATTAAGGGTTAGGGGACACATTACTTTGGATGTTTTAATTTTTGTCTTTTTGGCAGCAGCGAGGGGGCCATGGCAGAATGGGGAGGTGGGGGGCAACGGTATGTGGGTAGGCCTCCCTTGTGGGTAGTGGGTAAGGGTGGTTAGGCCTCATGGGGTGGGCCATTGTCAGTGAGGCACTGCATTATATGCACAGCGGGATCCCCCTCCCCACATTACATAAACCTGCACTCACAGGAACACAGCAGGGAGATTTAACAGACACATTATAGGGAGGGGGCCTTCACAGATTACACTCAAGGCAGGAGATTTAAAACAGACAATTAGGGGGAGGGGTCCTTACACAGATTACAGTCAAGGAGTGGGGTTATAACCAAAAGGGAACAGTTATGTTAAAAATATTTATTTAATGTACTTATTGTTGTTTAGGTCTTTTAAATACACAGGGTGGTATTGTTGTTGTTTATGCAATGTTTATTTGGGGGCAAATGTCCCCAATAAACATGCTATTCTTCCTTAACCCTTCATTGCCTTAGCGGCTATCACTAGGGCAATGAAGCAGCATTTTCTGTAATTTTAATAATTTGTGCAAAGCAGGGGGTCCCCTGAGCTTTGATTTGTGGCTCATGGAACCCCCTGCTCACTGTACAATTATTAAAAATACATTACATGCAATAGTATCATTGATGTGCATATACAGTATGTGTATGTTAGGGGCTGTTGTTATATATATTATATATATATATATATATATATATCTAATATATTTATATATATCTATCTCTCTATATGCAGAACGAGCAAAAACCGCTGCACACCTAGTCGCATTAAAAGTAAAACCACACAGTTTATGTAACTAAAAAGACAACTGCCCACTCACAGTCGAACGTAAAATAAGCAGTTATGAGATTGGCTCTCCATATGCCAGTAGAGCGACCGGATCAGCAATGGAGACCTGTCCTACCACGCGTGGTGTCAGTCTCCTTCACCGAAGATACGTCCTCCTCCCCGGTCGTGTGCCCCGCAAAGTAATCGGCCCTCCGGGAACCACAGGACCACATCCTTAGCCTTAGCTTGCTTACTTCTGGCTGCTGCACTACCAGGATGGTAAAGATGTGTCCGCTTTTCTTGTCTGGCTCGCCGCTCTCAAAACTTGCAATCGTAGTAGTCCGTGATACACTGTATTCAGTGGGAAATTGCCTCCTCCGTTCTTAGCCCCGCCCAACGCGTTTCTGTCATCAAATGATGCTTCATCAGGTGTACCCATTGGTTTGTTGACCCCACAGTACTATAGCAAGGTCAATTTGCATACACAATTAGGATAACAATTGGATCGTTAATTACATAATTTGAACCACTCCCATAGATATATATTATTGAACACTCCATAGATATATATATTGCATGTATTTTTTAGATTTATTTATTTATTGTGGGGCTGCTGTGTGTGAATTTTTTTTATTGTGGGTAGCGGGGGTTGGTTGAAGGGGTTTTTAGCCCCAACGGTTGTTTGTTTAGGCTTTCAGGGGGTATCGGGAGGGTTTACCCCTTCAGACCGTACGGTATTATCTTCTATGGTCGTGAAGGGTTAAGTGCACCCGCGAACCCCCCCGCAAGTCCTAAACTCACAACCAAGGGCCAATTACCCCTTCACCCACCCCCTGCTACCCACAATAAGTGGGCACGGGGTTAACCCTTTCATTGCCCTTAGTGGCTATCAGCTATGGAATGTAGCAGCATTTCTGTATTTCAATAATATTGTGCAAGCAGGGGGTCCCCTGAGCTTTGATTTTGTGGCTCAGGGAAACCCCTGCTCACTGTACAATATTATTAAAATACATTCGCTCTCATGCTCTTCGTTACCATAGCACATAGCCGCAAAGGAAGGAGCGAGTGTTTTATTGATATGGTGTGATTTATCAATACTTTAGATGTGGCAGAGGTTCGCCGTATTCTGAATCGCTTTGGTTTTAGGTCCGGGGACCCCCTGCTTCCCGAGATACAGGCCCCTTTTGTTGGTGCCGGTATCCCTCTGCTTGGTTTACATTCCGCGGTCACGTGATCGGGACCTTTAAATGCAGAGGGATACCGGCACCTCATAAAGGGGCCTGTATCTCGGGAAGTAGGGGGTCCCCGGACCTGAAACCAATGCGGTTCAGCTCCGGAGACCCCCTGCACATCTACACTATGAATAAAAATGTATTTTAAATAATTTTTAATGTGCCGATGTTTGCGCAGAGAGAGCAGCGGATCTCTCTCTGCTGCAAACACATCTCGCCAGGGGACGGCTTCTCGGCTTCAAAGACAACAGCTCGCAAACGCCCCCATGAGTTTTTACACGGCATTGCAGTATTGCAGACAGCGGGAATAAAATGCTTAAATCACAGCCGCAAAAATAACGCAATACACCCCGGGAGAAAACGACACAAAACCGCAGATAACCGGGATAATCTGAAATTCGCGGAGCTAGCCGAGTTAGAATAAAGTTGATCGCCTCTGTATAAGATTTGACAATTCAGCTAATTATTGAATATGCCTGTTTAACCTAGATATTAGGTTTATTTTTATGCACTGTACATTTTTGTATATAATTTTAAACCATTCAGTGAATGCAGTAGTTTGTATAATATTTTATAATATATTCAATACAAATATCATAACGTATCATAGCATACAGTATGTGTTAATGGGTGATCACATGGCAATAACTGAATAAATAAATAATACCAATTCCATGTATTAGTGGGTATGTCTAAGTGTCCCACGTGTACACAAGAGGAGAAACAAAAGAGACACTCTTAATTTACTGTAACAGTTGTCCACCTTAGTTTACCCAAAGTGGCTTGTTCATGCTCAAAATGAAATATTCATTTTCCCTGCAGCCATAGAGTACATTTTCACATATTTATAGTATAGAGCCAAAAGGAACTCATGCTTAAATAAAATGACTCTACTAAAATGTCCCTCCATGCAAAACACTTGATATCATATATCAAAATTACTGTATGTTTTGCTCCCCAATGATACCCAAAGAACACTCTAATAAAAGTGTAACGCTCATGATGCAAGTGGAGCAACTTGGGCCCTCAATTGAGCAAAGCATCTAGTTAAAAAGACACAGAGCTTTAACATGATCTAATTTGTACTGAGCTTAGAGCAATACTTCCGTTTGTCACAATTAATACTTACCATTAGTCAGGAATGTGCCTAGGTATTGCAGGGTTTTGCTGCACCATTTAAATTAAACATTTACTCAGATTAATTTGGCTACTATTTTAGGCAAGTTAATATTCAGTGCTTCAGATATATTAACATTTATTGTACAACCTGAGAGTCTACTAAAAATCCCCAGTTCCAGGAATAGTTTTAGGAGTAATATGAGTGGTTTAGACAGTGTCATGAGTGCGTCATCCGCTAACACTGCTATTTTGTATTGTTTGCCCCAAACTCGGATACCCTCTATATTGGAGTTGTCTCTAATATGACAGGAGTGGGCATCCTTGTCAAGTGCCTCCTTTGATTGAAAATACATCGGAGGCTAATCCAGAGCATAACACCCTAGCTGAGGGTGGCGTATAAAGGGCCATAAAGGAGCAGAGAAACCTATCCCTGAAACAAAATTATTTTAGAGTATTGCTCATATATTCCCAGTCCAGGCGGTCAAACACTTTTTCTGCGTCTAAAAATAATACCAGGGACTAAGGGGGCTGTGCACTAAGCTTCGATATATCACTTTTAGACAGCAAAGTGCTCTTCGATCGTGATTTTTGGCTCAACCCGATGCACTAAGCTACGCAAACAGGCACTTTGCGGTCTAAAAATTACTTTTTTCAAGAATTTTTTCTAAGTCCAACTTTGCTCGATCGCAACCCTGTTTGCGTTAAATTTTGCCCTTAAGCGGGATGCACTAAGCAACGCAACCTTAGCAAACGCGAAAGTTGCGTTGATCAGAAAACGTCAGGTCAGAGTAGACGCAAAGAAATCTGGACTTAGAAAAAATTCTTGCTTTTTATTTTTGCATGCGCAAAACCCATACAGAAGGCCGGCGAGTGTCCACGGCTGACCCCGCAGGGGTCCTGTGGGAGCTCGGGGGTCATGCGGGTGTCCTGGCTGACCCCACGGGTGTCCGGGGGTCCCCGGATCACCAAGCGGGTATCCCCGCAGGAGTGCGGGGGTCCCTGCGGGAGTCCGGGGGTCCCCATGGCCATCCCGGGGTCCCCGCGGGAGTCCCGGGGTACCCGCGGGCCTGCGGTACCAATGTTGCACCTCCAAAAATAAGAAACAACAATTGTAACTAAATACACCCCCCTAACACATACTATACAGTAATGGCCAAAATTACTATTATCCACATATATTAATAACGCATTTGGCCATTTTAAATACATATAACATTCAATAAATACAGTCAAAACATATTACACTTACCTTTTACAGGCACCCACGATGAAGGCCGTCTTCATCCTCATCTTCATTCTGCTCATGCCCCTAAAGTGCTGCAAAACATGCACAACAATTACAATAGCCAATGTAATGTCCTCTAACCCCTTAATCCCCATAGCGGTTATTAACCGCTACAGTCATTAAGGGGTTAACCCACCCTCACCCACCACTCGGGAGGCCTACATACCCTCCCACTCTAACCCCCCCGTGACGCCTAACCACCCTCACCCACTACCCACACGGGAGGCCTACCCACATACCCTTGGGGACAATACCCCCTCCCCCCACCCCCAGTACTCACAATAAAAACAATACACTGCCCCACAATAAACATCATTCTATTTATTAAATACATAACCCACCCCCTGTTTCCCCCCATAAATACATGATTTATTCTTTTACATACAGGGTTCATACCCCAGCCCCACGCGAGTACCCGGCGGGCTAGTGGGTCACCTGACAGACCTACAGGGTACCAGCAACTTGTTTCACACAGGTTCTGGAGGCCTGTTGGTGGGTCCCACCAAGCACCATGGCCCCCAGGTGGTCTCCTTGGGTCACCGTGGGCCACAATTGTGTCCCCATGGTAGGCCCGCAGATGAGGGCCCCGCAGATGGGGCCTTGGGTGGTTCTCGTGGGGGTCTGGGGAACTCACGAGTGCTCACTATGGTTCTGCGGTGCCCCCACAGATGTGGGACCACCGGTTCATCCCCGCACCTACGGGTCCGCGGTGCCCCCACGTATCTGGGACCACCGGTTCTTCCCCACAGACCACAGGTCCGCGGTGCCCCCACAGATGTGGGACCACCGCTTCATCCCCGCAGGTGTCACCCGTGGAACCACCAGCCTGATACCCGTGAGATACCCGAGGAAACCGCAGGTGATCTCCAGAGGTCTCACGCAGAACCAAGGAACCAACCCTGAATGTAAAATAAATAAAACGGATCTATACATATATCCCCCCCTCCCAACACCTACAGTACAATAATGTGCCAAATATAAAAGCCTATGTCGCCTCATTTTGAAGCTAGTCGCCGAGGAGGGAACATCTCCCCTCCTAAGAAGAGAAGAAGGGCGTGGCGTAAGAAGACGGAAGAAGCCAGAATAAGATGGAGAAGACCCCAGAAGACCCTAGAAGATCCCAAAGAAGATAGAAGACACAGACGTGGATTTGTTATGGTTTTTTATTTTATGGCTTACCTGTGGATTGGTTCCTGTGCTTCCGGGTCGCTTGGATTTCAGTGAGTGGGCATCTAATGGTGAGTAAACAAATGAAAAGTTTATTATTTTTACTTTTAAAGGTTTTTATGATTTTTCATTCATGTCTTTGATTATTTAAGTCCCATTTAATGCCCGTTAATGTATCTATGTATATAATACATTCACGGACACTGAATGGGTGTATTGTATGTGAATTGTGTATGGAAATGCATTGTATTTTATGCTGTATTATTGCCACTGTATGTTATGTTTATCTATCTGTATGGATAGACATACAGGGATAATAATAGATTTTTTGGCTCATGTTTAGGTTATTTTCATATATGGATAATGTATTTAGCATCTTTATTTTGTCATTGTTGTGAATAATGTAATTTGTATTTAGGTGATGGCTTCTTTATGGTAGTAAGATTAGAATGATGGTGGTAACTTTAAATTAGAATTGTTTTGGCAATGATTTGGCTTTAGTAATTGAATAGGGAATTGTATAATTGATTTGTATTGTATTTTAATTGTTTGAGGAAATGGATTAATTGATTGATGCTAATTGTATTGATGTTGGTTAGTTTCTAATTGATTTTCAGGATGGCATTGGTGGTTAGGGGACATTGTTCATAGTGTATTTTATTGATACATATATTTTGCATGGTCTTACATGATGCACAGATTAATTGCATCATGTACACACTATGCAATTGTGTGACATTTGCTGATTTGTTGGCTTATTTTTGCAATAGATGTTGGATTTATTGTAACATGCAATGTGGTGATTTTAAGATTAAAAATTCATGTTTTGATTTATGCATGTTTTATGTGTTTCATAATGGGCAAATAATATATTATCCATATCTGGATAATAGTTATTTTGCACATTATTGTACTGTATGTGTTGGGGGGGAGGGTGTATTGGCCCCAAGTGTATGTGGGTAGGCCTCCCTTGTGGGTAGTGGGTGAGGGTGGTTAGGCCTCATGGGGTGGGGGGTTAGAGTGGGAGGGTATGTAGGCTTCCCGAGTGGTTGGTGAGGGTGGGTTAACCCCTTAATGACTTTAGCCGGTATGGTGATTAAGGGGTTAGGGGACATTACATTGGCTATTGTAATTGTTGTGCATGTTTTGCAGCACCATAGGGGCATGGGCAGGATGAAGATGAGGATGAAGACGACCTTCATCGTGGGTGCCTGTAAAACGTAAGTGTTAAATGTTTTGACTGTATTTATTGTAATTTATATGTATTTAAAATGGGCAAATGCATTATTATCCATATGTGGATAATAGTAATTTTGCCCATTACAGTACTGTATGTGTTAGGGGGTGGGGGGGATGTGTGTTGTTTATTGGGGTCAATTGTCCCCAATAAACATGCTAATGTGCCTTAACCCCTTCATTGCCTTAGCGGCTATCCGCTAAGGTAATGAAGCTGCATTAATGTATTTTTATTAATAGTGTGCGGGAGCAGGGGGTCCCCTGAGCTGAACCACATTGATTTCTGCCCAGAGACCCCTGTTTCCCAAGTTACAGGACCCGGTTTGGGGCTCGGGCGCCCGTGCGGAGCCATCTATATAGAGCCACGTCGGCGTCTGGATCGGCTAAAGAGGGAGGCCGGCACTGGAACCCGAGATGCCCATAACGTGGCCTGTAACTCGGAGGCCCCCCCCCCCCCCCCCCCGCGCGCGAAGAGGCGGCACTCTGAGGCAGAAAGAAATCAATTGTTGGTTCAGCTCAGGGGACCCCCTGCTCCCGCACACTAGTATTTAAATACGATTCATGCTGCCTACATACTAAGCGGATAGCCGCTACGGAATGATTATTGTATTTTATTGTTTGTGTTTTAAACTAGTGTGATGTGCGTGGGTTCCTGAGCGAACCACATATGGTTTCAGGTCCCGAGGACCCCCACTTCAGGAGATACATGCCCCTTTATAGGGGTGCCGGATCCCCTGGATAATGTAACCCGTAATAACCGTGTGCGCGGAGCTTAAACTTGCAGGTTTGGTAACGCGCACCCCAGAACCCGGCCATTATCACTGATTAAAAAATGTATTTATATAGTTGTACGATCGCCTGTAACAGTCGGCATGATGATAGCAAATCTTTTCATGCAAATGTTACATCGGTTTTTGTTTCTATCCAGCGTAGCGAACGGAAAGGTTCAGACCATTAGAACACGGGAAAAAAAGCAAAACGTACGCGTGGCTGTTTGTGAGTCTATTTTGAGCAGTGTACGTTATACATCGCCCAAACCACATTACAATTGTTTTAAAAATGAAACTTAAAAGTAAATTAAAACACATACTTTAATGTTATAGATGAACAACACAGGATTATCAGCAGTATGTCCATGGATCATTAAAAATGGTTTTAAGCTCAATAACTCATTAAACCCTTAGGATATTTATGATTCAAAGGTGTATATCAAAAAGTGTCTTGAGCAAGACAAGGTCCCTCTCATCACCGTTTATTGCTTTTTTGGAAATACATTCAATACCCATAATTTTCAGATAGGGGATCGCATCGTTGAACTTCACAGGAAATTTTAAGTAAGTGGTGTTAAGGGCGGTCCCTTTTCCACCCTCTTAGAATGTTTTTTAATATTTCCGCACAGTGTTCTAATAGTCCGCAATTCCAACTCTTTGGTTTTCCCTATATACTGTATATTACATTTACATTGCAATAAATATACAACATGAGTTGTAATGCAATTAATGAAATTACGCATGGGGTATGGTTTCTGTGTTACTGATGATGTAGCCTGTTTTCCAGTTATCATACATTTGCACTTCCCGCAGTTAAAATTCCCAACTATACCTACTGTAGTTGAGTTTTAATATCCATAGTGTGTGTTTGTAATTTGAACTTGATTGGGTGCCAAATTCCCTTCAAATTTTGGGCTTTCCTGAAAACTATATCAGTTTTGATTTTAATAGTGGGCCCAAAAGAGGGTCCAATTTCAATATCCAACAGTGTTTGCACATTATCTTTTTATAGACCCATGTGCTCTATTACTCTAAATTGAATAATGAAGGATGGCATCTTTTTAGTTGGTCTCGCTTCTTTTTTTTTATCCTGTATTCTCTAAGATGTTTGTTTGTACTGTAACAGCGAGGGACATCTTACTGCTGCGACACACTTTATTCGAGCAAATACCCAGTATGTACCTGGCAGATACCTGGAATGCGCCGCTCCTCACCTCAGACAAGCCCCGTTGCGTTTGCCTTCCCAGCCATGGTTCATGCCTGGCTGACGGGCGGCTGATCTGTTAAATGATAATGATTAGGATTTAATAGGCTGCAATGCTTCGCGTGTCTACCAGATGGCATAAATTCATGAATTGTAATGCAGTATATATATATATATATACTGTGCAGTATTGCAGCCAGCGGGAATAAAATGCTTCAATCCCTGCCTGGAAAATAACGCAATGCACTCGGGCAGAAAACAGTCACAAACCTCAATACACCCGAGTATACCCAAATTCGTGGGACTAGCCGAGCTCGAATAAAGTTTGTCACCAGTGTACTTTTTTAACTTTCTCAATCAATGAATTGATTAATGACTCCTTATAAGCTTTCTGAAGGCATCTTTCCCTCAAAAAATCAGTTTGGATATTGAGATTTTCATCAATGGTGCTGTTTCACTTCAATCGCAGAAATTGATTATAGTGGATATTCATTATCCATTTAGGATCATGGCAACTAGTGGGGTGCAAATATGAGTTGACCTTTGTATCTTTAAAATGTATTTGTGTTTGAATAGCACCTCCATCTATGAATATCTGAAGGTCCAAAAATTGAACAGTTATAGTGCTGTTCATGCCGCTTAACCTTAGATTATAGTCGTTATCATTTAAGGACGCCACAAAGTTCAGGTTGGAAAACTCAAAACCATCCCAAATAATCAGAATATCCTCCACAGCTTAAGGTACACTGACCACAAAGGCAGACTCCAACTGCCCCATATACAAATTAGCAAATGATGGGGCAAAAGTTGTCCCCATTGCTGTACCCAAATTTTTTACAAGAGCTGATTTCATTAGTTAAGATGGATACTTAATGCCCATGTTCTGCCTCTATCGTGCTCCTGAAGAAGCACATTGTTGCGAAATGCGTAGAGGTCGCGAGAGGCAGCCCTGCACAGTTGTCAGGAATCCACTCCTGGCTTTTCTTGTAGCCTTGCAGGGTGTTGTTGTTCTCCCTAATTCCCTCTTTGCAATCAATAGCAGCTGTGTGGGCTCACTGCAACCTAGCCTTGTTCTCAGTCATTGGAGCACTGCCCTCACACCCTCCTCCTGGGATTGGCTCGCTGGCCTTTAAATACTGCATACCCACAATCCCTTTCTGCGGAGCATAATCCTTCTTTGATGTTACCTGTGATTTGCCACAAGCCTCCAGGCTTGTTATCTCTCGTTACTAATCTCTGTTGATTATTGTTCCAGATTGTTGTTCTCATTCCTGTTTCCTCGCAGCCTGCAGCAACTTCATTGAGGCCTGTGTTCCTGGTTCCCCGAGGCCTATGTCGCCTGCCTGGACTTAGCAACCTGCTGCATACACCTCTTGCTGAGGTTGCTGTTTTGACCCCGTGGCCTGCTGCTCTTTCTCCCTTTGCAGAGGTCAGCTTAAACTCCCACGCTGAAGCACCCCGGAGACCTGCTGTGTGCTATCTTCCTGGAGCCAGCAACCTGCTGCTTCTACCCTTAGCAGAGGTTGCTGTTTGGACCTTGTGGCCTGCTGCTCTTTCTCCCGTTGCAAAGGCCAGCTTGAACTCTTGCGCTGAAGCACTGGTTTACCGGTGCTGCCTGGCGGTGTGCCCACTCCGACCTGTCTTCCCTCTCCTAGACCAGCGCCATGGGCCATGGACACCACTCGCACAAACTCCGTTCCCGACCTGCAGCGATTACGCTGAAGCAGGAGGACCTGCTTGATTTCCTGTTGCTGACTCCCTGCTTGGACTATGACTACCCGGACATCTCCTATCCCGACTCTGGCTCGTCCAACGACTACGCTGTTCTCTCCAGTCCCGAACCCGGCCTGTTTGACTATGAACTTCAGACCAGTCTGCGCGGTCTAAGGTCGGTGATTTCATAACCCAGCCTCAGCCACGCAGTCCGGCCCCGGTTTGTGGCGAGCACAACCGTAACAACATTCTCCCATTGGCTGGGAACGAGACTAGGAAGTGTTTGCAGAAATAGTTGTTTGCCGTCTGTTCATGCAGTCCAGACCATTTGCGTCCATGCTGCCACTTTACGGTTAGTACCCATTCCCCTAATTTGGGTTTATTTAATCTAGGTGTTTTAGAACCCCCATAGTGTGTGTTAGTTAGAATTTGCCTTGATTTAGATATTTTCTCCTGTGCTTCACAGAAGCTTATCTTGGTTTAGTATCCCCTTTGTGGGAGTAGCCATGTATTATATGTCTCATGTATGTTATATGTCTTTTGTTTCATGTTTGATAATTTATTAGTTGACTTTTGTGTCCATGTGGTCTATGTGACCTGATATTAAATACTGATATATTTTATTATTCCGTGGCGCGCTTGTGTGTGCATTGTTTTTCTTTATACATTTGAAATCCCATCTGCGCCAGGGGATTTATTTTTCTTCAGGGAACTAATCACGTCCGCTATCTCTTCTGGAGTAATTAATTTGTTTAGGTTGTCTTGCTCATGTTCAGGAATAGTGGGTAGCCCTGACTCAGATATATATTTTTAAGCTCTTTTCTATAGTTCTTGGATTTAGTTGCTTTTTCACCATCATATAACTTACTATAGAAAGAGTGGAACAATTTGCACAGGATGTCTCTTTAATGCGATTATAGCATGATGTTACACATAATGTGAAGCAATCAGAATGGTTTGGATGTGAGTAATATGAAGTTTAGTTATGAAGTAGGCTGAGTCCCCAGTGACCACGGCTGCACTCGCGTCTACGCACATGTTGCACACAAAGTACAGTCCTCTATGGGACAGGCCATGTGTGGGGGCACACGAAGCGCAATGCATGACCGCCTTTGCCAAAAGGGCTGAGCTGTGGCCACATCACGGTGTTGGTTAAGCCAAACAGGGAAAACCAGCCGTGTGACGTCATTGACGTGCCCTCGCCCAGATTATCCCCCCACCTGTTGCGATCTCCAGCTCTTCACCACAGACCACAGGTCGCGGCTTACACTGGTGCACGCTCTGCCAGGTGCTCCGACACGTGCGTGCCCGCAGTGACTTGCGCCATAGCCTTAGCTATTGTTACATGATATCCCTGCATTAATTACAGTATAATGGAGGTCTGCGATTATGCGTTGTTAAATGGAACACCTCTATTGCATATGATTATAATGTCCATTACAGTAATGTAAGGGCTTGTTACAGCCAAAAACACCACTTATTGAAGCGTGAGTGAGCTTTGAAGATCCTGTTGACACTTAACAAGGTGTTAACTGATCTCGTTAAGTCAGTAACAGAGCCTTGTGAATCTGCCCCTTAGAGAGCTTGGGACTCTGTGATCATTGGGAACAAAGCAGCAGGAATTAGATTTATCTGAACACATTGTGAGTACTGGAGTGACACCTTCTCTTTAACACATCATTTGCCATCAAGTAAATCTGATTCTTTAATTACTATGGGGGTTGTAAGTCCCATTTCTCAAAAATAAAAAAAATAAGAATAATTTCCCTCCTACTATCGATGGTTTCGTACTCTGCATTCTCATTACCATGAGAAAGCTCTATATTTTTAGTGCTTTATATAGATCTGTCATGTTTGAGTAGAAATATAACAATTCTCTAATTAAAAACTCTACAACTGATTTCCTGATTAACTGTGTAGTGATCCTCAATATGTCTGATTCTCATGTCCACAAGCTTCTCTGATTTATAATGATGAACTGGCTTGCAATTTATTAGTGACATTTCAACATTTTTAACTTAAATCTAATAACAAAGAAGCCATTTAGTTGCCTCTTTCAATCAAAAAGTATTCAAGCCTGCTAACCCTGTCAAGGTACAGTAAACTCCAAAATATAGCAGGTATGCTAGTCTAAATGGATGCTATTTCTTATAATACATACAGTACATATATTTCCCTTATTTCTATCAGTCATAGACACTCACCAACTCATCAGCGCAGAGTGAAGTTTGGAAAAGATAAAAACAAATAGAGATAGGCCGCTTCTAGAGCTATATTTATAAATAAATAGGAAATATATTTAATATATATATATATATATATATATATTAGAGAAAAAGAAAAGGAAAAGTGCCCGATCCATGTGTAAAATCTAATAATAAAGGTTTAATTCTCACGAACAAAGACAAATGCACACTCACACTTTGCCAGTATAATAAAAGCGTTGTATGGGACAGGCCCATGCGCCAAGATGTATCAGACTGTAGCAAGTTCCTTCCATTCCGTCTCGCTGCATGAACTGAAAGGTTTCATTGCTGCTGGTGTCACCGTCTCAGCATCTCTCCTTCAACCCGAATGAGCAGCCTGCAGTTCCTGTTCAGCACGGCTCGTTTTAGGCAGGATTCAGGGAACTTCTTTGCTGGTGTCTAATTATTGGCGTCTGAACTGCTCCACCACCGTAGTTCATTGACCACGTGACCCTATGCGTTTCTTCCGACTCAGCGGATTTCATCAGGGGATGGACTACTCTTCTAATGGCTTACTTTTTTATAATGCCTCAGTCCATTTGAACAATTACAAACCCAAGTGTTTTTGATAATTAATTTAGGTCATCTGTGCTGGATGATGATATACAATAGTTATAGTAATTGGTTAACATCATGCATATTACAAAAAAAGAAATCAACAATTAGAGGTGAAATTAATGGACTGTATCATATATCATGAATAGCTATAAGAAAGAATGAACTATATAAAAGACAACACATATTAAATATAACCTTGATATATTAAACATTATTACACATTGCTAGGCATTAAAACACAACCTATGTAACTAATGCTACTAATCTCATATATCAATCTGTTTGAAAACAAACAATTTGATTACAATTGATCTGCACATACTTTAGTATAAACATATCTAAATATTTGTCTATCAATGCATCATCCTCATAACAGCTATAGGAAAGCCAAGGACTATATATATATATAGGTCTTCTTGTTACTCCCGTAACCGATATTGGGCATCGGATCTGTCCCTTGAACCTCCTGCGGACTCTGTTGTCGATACAGACTAATTAAGTATAATGAATAAATATTAAACTAAAACATAATGGGGCCTATGCAGAGAGCAGCGAATTTTAAAATTGGCGAATTTATTAAAAAGTAGGTTTTTTGGAGAGTTTTAATCTCCATATGCAGAAAAGTGCGAATTCTGCTATGTTTAACATGGATGCGTGTGGCGTGTTTAAATTGGCGAGATGCGCGCTTCAGAAATGTGTTAAAACAAATTCGCGCCTTTTTTTTTCCCTTTGCAATGGCCGCGAGTGGCAGTTTTTTTTTGCGAGGCAAAACGGAGACAATCGCGCCATTTTATTGGCGCGAACAGCCGCTAGATGCCGTTCGCGCCTCTCTGCATACGGATATTTTTAAAACTGGCGAGATTGAGGTTCTCGCCAGCCGCGAGGCGAGTTTTACAAATAGAAAAGAAAAATTGGCGCGTTTTTCGGAACTCGCCATTTTCTGCTGCTTTCTCCGCGATTTTCTCCAAAAAATGGCGAATTTCGAAATAGCGCTGCTCTCTGCATAGGCCCCAAAGACGTTTCACTTCAAATGCGTGTGTTTTCCACACACACCCTTTTTTTGCATGATTTTAGACAAGCTGCTTTATACATATCTTTAGTACAGCAGCTAGAGTTATGTGCTGTATTTAATACATTCATTTTCATTCACCTGAGTGCTGTCTCCTTTTTCCTGCTATGTGGTAATGTATACTTTTAGTACAGCAGCGATACGCAGAGCATCTCATGAGAGGGGGTTTATTATGTAGCCCACTTTGGTTCTAACTGTTAATCTGAAATTCACAAATGT
>WSYH01010142.1:0-23927 GCA_036426205.1 Ascaphus truei | reverse complement strand
TTGTCTCTGTGGTTTTACCTACAGAGTGCATCCCCTTGTAGGTATGCAAGCTGTGGCCGGCTGCCACTCTAACACCTGGCGTTCGGCAGAAGCAGATGGCTTTTGGCTCCTTGCGGAAGCGGATCGACACTCCTGGAAGATCAGTTGTCGAATCACACAAACAAACACTCACAGACACATACACTCACAGACACATACACTCACAGACACATACACTCACAGACACATACACTCACAGACACATACACTCACAGACACATACTCACAGACACACACACTCACAGACACAAACACTCACAGACACAAACACTCACAAATACACCGTCATCATGTCTGTGATTGCCAGTACGGATGGAGGAGAAGGAGTTTGAAGCATGGTACTGTCTGGGTTCAATTCCTCCCGTATGTCAGCTGGCTGTGATCTTGGGAGGCATTCTTTAATCCCCCTAGGGGTGCGTCATGTCACTGAATCATAATGTGACTCATCTGGACAGGACCTGGCAGTAAGGAATGGCACGTTACTGCAATTGTGAAGCACTTGTGGATTCCCATGGAAAAAAGTGCTATATTAAAAGTTATTTATAATTAACTGTCAGCAGCTATGGTTATGTTAAGTTTTTATAGCTCTAGGTGACATGTATAGCATGTTATTTTAAAGTATATATATTGATAATATTTTTCACTAGAAGTTCCAAATGCTCACCTCCAAATGGCAATCAGTTGTTTAACTTACTGTAATTGAACAGTACAATGATCTACACCTATACATATCCTTCACATTCAAAAACTGTCATTATATTTAGTCTTATTGGTTCTACATAATTTATGCAAAACTGTTTAGCGTCCCCATTAGTCCTCAAAATGGTGACGTCTTGGCCATCTGAAGCGGGACCATTGAAAAATCGATCAAATGATTCTCCTGTTACAGAGGAAATATCTAGTCCCTTCTATGTAAAAAAAAACATGGAAAACATCGTTATGTCTTTTATGGAAAGTGCATTTTTGTCACATATCCACTCCGATCCTTGTTTGGTCTTCGACCTCACATTCTGCAGCTCTTACGGTTAATCCTCCATTCCCTAAAGGGCTATATGGGGTATTAATGAAGCGTGGAATTGAATTATGCACACGCATCTGCCATTGGCATCCAAAAATAGTGTGAAATATGTTTATTAAGTAGAATCATTGCTGAAGTAGCAAAGGAAATCTCATCCTTTTTCCTATTTTAATACTTAACTGGCAAAGTGTGTGAACTAAATACAATGCATCAGCTGCCCTGCGGTATTTGATGAGAATCTCTTGTGGCATTAGCAAACCATGGCCATCTACTTATCTTTCCACTTGTCTGAAGTACACTCAGTTGGGTCCACTCTAATAGTGCCTATATTAGATATAATACGCCTCTCTATACCATTCGATTAGGAATTGACAGGCACAGGCAATATTGCCATAAAGACAGGGTTCACAAACAACATCAGAAAATCTGGGTGATAGTCCCGACCTGATGTGTTTAACACTTATGATCCTAAATCACATTAACAAGCTATTAGACAAGTAGCAGCACAAGCTACAGTGGTGTTTTATTTTAGATTGCATACGGACTCCTACCACTATCTACCAAACAAGATGATTATCCCAATGGTTTACAGTGATGCTTGAAAACGAGAGTCGTACCTCTTAATGGATTACTTTACTTCCTGGTAAGCTATTTGTTTAGAAATACCAATCTAAAAACAAAACAAAAAAAATGATGCCTGTCCAAGTATCTCTATAGATAACAGTATGTTTACTACACACAGATACAACAGCAGTCCGAAGATAGAGTTTAGAACCCCAGTGCCCGCGCAGGATTGCAGCTCACACATAAAATTATTTATACTCCCGTAAACATATATTGAGAACAAATCTCTTGATACTAGATCCTGAAGGTATGGACACAGCACAACTCCCTACAGCCCCAAATCCATCTTGGCAAATGATATAGTTACCATTTTTCTTACTCTTTTATCCTTTTATATGAAAGCATGTTGCAGTGTACAATGCAGTATTAGCCAGGTGCCCAGTATGGGTCTGCTGCAGCTGTTTGCTGCAGCGTCCACGTCCACACCAGCACAGCCCTCTATGTGGACAGTTCCCCCCCCCCCCCCCCCCCCCCCCCCCCCCCCCCCCCCCCCCCCCCCCCCCCCCCCCCCCCCCCCCCCCCCCCCCCCCCCCCCCCCCCCCCCCCCCCCCCCCCCCCCCCCCCCCCCCCCCCCCCCCCCCCCCCCCCCCCCCCCCCCCCCCCCCCCCCCCCCCCCCCCTCCCCCCCCCCCCCCCCCCCCCTACCCTCCCCCCCCCCGCTGCCCCTGCCCCCCCCCCCCCCCCCCCCCCCCCCCCCGCCCCGCCCCCCGCCCCACCCCCACCCGGGCCCCCCCCCCCCCCCCCCCCACCCCCCCCCCCCCCCCCCCCCCCCCCCCCCCCAGCCCCCCGCCCCCCCCCCCCCCCCCCCGCCCCCCCCCCCCCCACCCGCCCGCCCCCCCCCCCCCCCCCCCCCACCCCCCCCCCCCCCCCCCCCCCCCCCCCCCACCCCCCCCCCCCCCCCCCCCCCCCCCCCCCCCACCTCCCGCGCACCCTCCGCCTCCCACCCCCCGCCCCCCCCCCCCGCCCCGCGCCCCCCCCCCCGCCCCCCCCCCGCTCCCCCCCCCCCCCCCCCCCCCGCCCCCCGCCCCCCCCGACCCCCCCCCCCCCCCCCCCCGACTCCCCCCCCCCCCCCCCCGCCCCCCCGCCCCCGCCCCCCCCCCCGCCCACTCCCCCCCCCCCCCCACCCCCCGCCCCCCCCTCCCCCCCACCCCCCGCTCCCCCCCCGGCCCCCCCCGCCCCCCCTCGCCGCCCCCCCCCCGCCCCCCCTGCCCCCCCCCCCCACTCCCCCCCCCCCCCCCCCGCCCCCCGCCTCCCCCCCCCCCCCCGCCCCCCACCCCCCCCCACGCCCCCCCCCCCCTCGGGGCGGCGCCCCCCCCCGCCGCCCACCCCTCCCCCGCCCCCCCCCCCTACCCCCCCCTGCGCGCGGCCTCCCAGCCTCCCGCCCCCCCCGCCGCCCGCCCCCCCCTCCACCCCCCCCCCCCCCCCCCCCCCCCCCGCCCGCCCTATCCCCCCCCGCCAGCCCCCCCTCGCCCCCCCCCCCCCCCCCCCCGCGCCCCCCCCCCCCCTCCCACCACCTCGCCCCCCCGCGCCCCCCCCCTCTCGCGCTCCCCGCCGCCCCCCCCCCCCACCCCCCCCCCTCCCTCGCCCCCGCCGCGACCCCCCCCCCCCCCCGCCCCGCCCCCCACCGCCCGGCCCCGCCGGGTCCCCCCCCCCACCCGCCCACCCCCCGCGCCCCTCCACCCCCCCCTAACCGCGCCCCCCCCCCCCCCCCCCCCCCCCCCCCCCCCCCCCCCCCCCCCCCCCCTCCCCCCCCCCCCCGCCCCCAGACCCCCCCGCCCCCCCACCTCCCCCCCCCCTACCCCTCCCCCCCCCCCCCTCCCCCCCCCCTCCCCCCCTCCTCCCCGCGCCCCCGCCCCCCCCCTCCCCCCCCCCCCCCCCCCCCCCCCGCTCCCCCGTCCCTCCTCTCGCTCGCCTTCTCGCTGCTTGCCCCCCCCCACCCCCCCCCCCTCATGATTCTTCTTGCATCATGCTTCATGTGTCTTCCACGCCCACACTAAGTCACAGCCCCCTATGTGACAGGTCCCAGTGGGTGCTGCGGCGCATTCTGCAGTGTTCGTGTCGGACCACTTTCCACACGCCGCCCTCTATGGGACAGGTCCCCAGTGCGCTGCTGCGCTCCATGCTCTGCAGTGTCGTGCCACGCCACACAGTTACAAGCCTACTATGGACAGGTCCCCAAGGCTGCGTGCGGCGCATGCTGCAGTGGTGCTTCGCCACGCCACAACAGCACCATCCCCTCTTATTTGGACAGGTCCCGTGGCTGCTGCGGCGCATCCTGAGCTGTGCTTTCACGACCACACAGTACATCTCCCTCGGTATGTGATACAGGTCCCGAGAGGCTGCTGCAGTGCATGCTGCAGTGTGCGCTGCCATGCCACACAGCAGCACGTTGCCCTCTATGGGACAGGTCCCAGTGCTGCTTTGCTGCGGCTCATGCTGCAGGTGGTCGTGCCATGCCACACAGCCAGCCCTCTATTGGACGGCCCCAGTGGGCTGTGTGGTGTAGTGGGCGCCATCAGTATCGCGATGGCGCGGTGTGCTGGCAGGAAGACCAGAAGCTGTCTTCCCATGCTGTGTCCGCCGTCCGTGCTCGGCCAGTTGTCAGCCAATGGAAGGGCATGTATTGCCTCACGCATGGCCGCACCCCCCATCATGGCCTCTGCGTTCCCGCGGCCCAATACCATCGCTCCCTTGCCTACAGACCGCCAATACGTGGCTGTAGTCTGTGCAATGCGCGCCATGGTCCGCGCGTGCACAGGAGGAAGGGGCCGTAGTCTTGGACCCTACGAGGGGCCACCGTGACTGGTGGTTGTAGGCTTAAAATACTTTGCCAAAGAAATGAACCAAAGGACTCTCACTATGAGAAGATAAACAGATACGTATTGAACTATATAATATTTTCATGTTTGGATGTACACTGGGGCTTTTTGTCTTTGTTACATACATGAGTCACATCCTAGTATCACTCTTTTGTGCACACTTATATATGGTGTGTGGATTGTGCGTTCTGAGCGTGCAGGGTGTGGTGTGTCTTGTGTAGTACCGGAGATCTAAACAGATTAAGAATGTTTAAAATAAACGACCCCCCCAATCCTCCCCTCTGACCACTAGAAAACAAGCATAGCTCCATGTAATTGTGTTCTAGGCCTCTGCGACCATTCAATATTTGGTTGGTTAGATCACATGCAACGAAGTGGCACAGGAGTGTCATTTTTAACACGATGATAATAGAGATATCATTTTAAATAATTCTTTTGTTTATTGCTTACACTGGACTGCAAAGTATGAAGTGATTAAGAACATAGGGTTTATCAGCAGACAGCAGTGTACACTGCCGGCTAAAACAAGCCTCTCACTTTGAACCTTTTTATTGGTGAAAATAAAGTTTTGCAAGCAGTGCCTGACTGATCTTTGTCCAGTGTGCTGCTTATTACAATACTCGCCAGCATAATAAATATAGTTCAAAACAAAAAAGCTTAAAAAGTTAGCTTGTTTTTGGTGGTCATGACTCAATCATGGTTATTTTATATAATACTTTTATATAGTTATTCTTGTTGTTTCTCAAAAACAACAGTTTTGCCTAGTACAAAACTTCAGTAACACCACAGAATTCGAAAATACCCAACACCGCCTGTGTATACTTCTGGTGTGGGGTTGCAGGAGGGTGGGTTCAGCGGATGAAAAGGGTCTGTGTTGGCACGTATACCTTACCCAAGCAAACATAACTAAAGACTAGTAACATCAGCTGGAAAACCTCCCACAAAATCACAGCAGATTCTCTGGACAGGTTTTTTTTTTTTTCCCCTTTTAGTTTGTTTACAACTACAACCCACCCTGATAACATGCCGGCGCTTGCCTGAACAGTAAAGGACGGAAGTGGTTTCAGGTCAAATCAACATCCGCATGTTCATCCTTACTTGCCATGTTTTATGTGGCATGTTAGGGTTGAGAAATTTGAGGCATGTGCTTTGCACTTGAAACAGGAAAAATTTCTGCTAACAGCCAGAGCACCCAACATCTTGGATTCTAATCAGTGCCTCCTTATGATAATCCAGGTAGAACCAAGAATCTGTGCGTAAAAAAATAATATTTGTTTCCTTCACTTCAGTCTTCAAAGGAAACAAGTTAAACTTAGGCATCATTGCCTCTATTGGATTTTTATATCCACTATAATAGTAGTTTTTTCTTACTGATGTTACCAATTTAATTTTCAAGCTTGTTCTCTATTACACTTAAGCTTGGGCCTTTCATACAGCGAGAGCCACTGGCTATGTTCCATGGTCCTGAAAACAAGCGTTGCAAAAACGTCCTTTGCGTCCATAGTCCTTGAAAATGTTTTTTGTCCATACTCTCATATCTCATTCTATACCAAAGACTTTGATGTGCATTCATATGGAAGACTTGGGTTTAATTTCTTCTTCCAATCTAGTATTGCTTTTTAACTCAACTATGCTATGAGTACATAGAGGAATTTACATGTGCTAGGTGCTGATTTTTAATGTCACTTCAGGTCAATAGCTTAGAACTTTACAAATTAGCCTCGACAGTACAGGGAGATGATCCCCAAATTATACATATAGCGCGTTAATGGGAAGGTAGTGTAAACCCTCGCATTAACGCCTACCCCCACACCCATCGATCTCCGATCATTGTGTCCCCTAAGGGAGTCCTTGCTCTGGCTACATTTCTATTGTGGTGCAAAGCTGCTGGCAACAGGGGGGCGCTGAGTCTCCCGCGGATGACTGGGGATAACAAACAGGGATTTAGGGGTGACCCTTGTATGCACATCCACAAGTAGTTTACAATCTCTCATCGGAATAGTCAGAGACTTACAGAATACAAAGGATTAAAAACCCGAGACCAGAACATAAATATATATGCCATGCTCAGCTAAGCACTCCTCTTTGACACTTATACACATATCTATCTATATATATTATATCGATATATATAATATATATATAGTATATTATATTATATATATTATATATTTGTGGTTATTTGGTGGGGTTCAATATGACTTATAGGGGTTCTTGTAGTTTAGCCTACAAAAGGAACAGTTCATATGGATCATTTTGAGGTGTTAATAAGTGTATCAGGACTGCAGGGATAACTACCGGCCAAAAGAACCAAAAGCTTGCTGAGGATGTGAGTTTCAGGCGTTACTTTAAGATGGGGAGGGATGTAGAGGCGCATCTGGGGGGAGCGACCTCCATAGGTAGGGAACCAAAAGGTTTCAGTGTGATAGTGGATAAAGAACAAGGGTGCGCAGACCTAGGAGACCATTTTTCGCAGACGAATCGACGAGAAGCGGGGAATAGTGTGACAGTAGACCTGAACTGGTAAATGAGGAGAAAGGGGGATAAAAAGAAGTATGATTTGTAAAGTTAATGGAGATTTTTGTGGGGGAGCCTTTGAATGTAGTCAGGAGAGGATTGTGAACCGATTTGTATGCGTATGACGGAGAGAAGTCTGGCAATAGTCCCCTTTGGGATTAATGAGGTATATTTGGCAGTTGTAGAACGACAGAGGAAAAGCTGATTTATGTAACCGGCATTAAATATGTGAGAACGGGGGCAGCAGATATTACCCTGAGCAACGTGTTTGGGAGACTGGATGAAGGTAGTAGTGTTGGTTTTATGGGCTGTGCACAAAATAGAGCCAGTGACCCTGTTTCAGAGGTTTTGTGTATGATATGAGATCTGTAATTTAGACATGGTTAGTTTTCAGGGCGACGGAGGGCTGTTTTAACTGTGACTTGAAAATTAAGCAATTAGGTTACATTTTTTTGGATCAGATTTTATGATTGTGCATGTTTGTCCCCCCCCTCTTTTTTTTCCAATTGGAAGCAAAGGGCCCAATGAGTGTGATCCAGCTAATTTCCGCAGCGCATACAGTACTTCTCCCTTGTTCCTGTCAATTAACGTACCTGGAACTATATATTGTCGGTATCGTCTGCATATTTTACAACCTCCTTGTCCCGCAGGCTAATAGGAAACTGTTGACAGATCGACACTCGGTTGCGGCTTCCGTTTCCTATTGTCCAGTGTAAAAGATGTAAGATTTACAACCGCCATTTTTGTTTCACCTGTAGAGAACGGTAATGGTTCTTTACCTTGATGGGTATGTATCTTGGAAACTGTGGGCCCCCGGCTAAAATTAACATGGTTCAGCTCCAGGGACCCTCGGCCCCCATATTATTTGTTTAAAAACCTATCCCAGCTTAATAATTGCAGAGCAGTATAAATCTGCCTCACCTGAAGAGATGAAAAGTTGAAAAGCTTCTGTGAGTAGGTTACTGACTCGGGCCTTCTTTAACCCACCCAGGCTTGTGCTGAAACGCTTTGTAATACGGGCAGACATACGCTTAAGGGGTCCATGGAACAATCTATAAGAATGCAAAAGTGGCACACTTGATTGCTCATTTGCTGCATACCCGAATCCTTGCTGCAGTGGTAGCACGGTCTTCTAAGAGATATGGTGGGAAAGGCAGGGTTGCAGACCTGTCAGAGACCCTGTGAATGTTTCTCAGCCATGATCTTTTTATTTTTGCTGTAAACCAGGGTAAATGTAAGCACAATTACCATGAGAACGTTGGGTAGCCATGTTTAATATAGTCATTAATAAATGACTCCCAAGTTAAAACAAAAAACTTACAATAGCCAGGTCGGCACATCATTTACAACAGAAAAAAATACAAATGTTTTTAATAACTCAACTCTTACATATTTCTTTTCTGTTTGTTTATCAGTTGGTTTTCTACTTGATTCCAAATTTGAGAACCAATAAAGGACTTATTTGTACCTTATTATTGGGGGTATTTATTTTTCCTTCCTTGGTAACTATAGATTTATGCTGCAGGAATGACTTTCTCATACCCCAATTTAATTCATGAAAGCAATAATCAGTCAGCCTGTTTCATTTTTAAAAAACTGACTGATTTCTCTATTTTCTCATTCCCCCTCCCCCCCCCCCCTATCGGAGCATCAGGGTTAACTGCCGCATCTAAGTAACCAGTCTGAATCATTATTTTCAGCATCTCAGCCCTCTCAAAAAGCTCTTTTCCCAGGTGAATGCCGTGCCTAATTTGTTTATGTTATCTGTATCTCCTTTAAAGTTTAATAACATATGTGCACAACTATCTATCAATATTCCATACATTTTCTTTTAATAATTTAAAAAGCTCAAACACAAAGACATAGTATGCAAAGTAGACGTGTAACACTAATCATTTCTGCTCCTCACAAGCCCGCACTTATAAACCCTGTCTCTATAAGCCTTGTTGATCTTGCCTTTAGTTGCGTTGTGTATAATACTAAGTGCATGATATGCCGCTGCTTGGTCGGCTCTTGGCGAGATGTCTCTCAGTGCTTCTGATACGAATTTGAAAGCCGCAATACTACATTTCCTCTCTTTTTATTTTTTTTCTTTTTCTTTATTTGGACATGTAAGCAAGTGACAAATTTGCAATATCTATATCTACGCTAACTTGTTTGGCAATCGTTTGGTAACTTCTGGTTTAACAATCTGTCAAAATCCTGATTGGGTGCCTAACCACAATGCCGTTCAGTCAGTAAGGGAGATGGAGGGAAAAATATCCTTTTAAATGGGTTGCACTCCTAGCTCAACAAAGCGGTCGGTGGTGTGTATTTTATTAAGTACCACATTTTGGGGGTTAATTTGTTTACCCTTGTAATCTCTTCTTCATCTTTCGGAACAAGCCGAGTACCAGGTGTGGGTTTAGTCACGTGTCACTCAGCACGACTTGTTACAATGTATTCTTATATTCCTAAGGTACTATATCTATTTGTCACAGTGTGCAGCTCAAACTGCAGGCGAATATTGGCAACAAATTATCACAAGACTAGGAAAGTGTTGCAACAGAATACTTTGCGCACGCTTGGGGAGATGGTTTTACCAACCTGCTATAGAATCAAAGGATGCTTAAAATGCTCTTATAAATTGTACACACGTACGAGTTGATAAATATTTTGTAAAAATACAGTAAGTATTATCTAATAACTTACAAGAACTGATTTAATTTAAAACACACACACCACACATCTACCACACACCACACATAACTACACACACCCACACACCCACACACACCAAAGCATATCACACACACACCACTACACACACACACACACACAACACACACACACACAACACACACCATACACGTTTTGCTGCCATAAAGAGAAAATCGTCCAGCTCATAAGCAATGGCAAGTATAATTGGGGGTTCGATGGAACTGAATACATAATTATTGGTAAATTGACTCAGGGCTAGTGGAAATAGGCATTTTTGAAACATTACGATGTGCTATTGTTGACACCTTATAAAATTCTGGGTTGTTGACTTATCCCTCCTTCCTCCGCCCTTCTCTGCATGATTGTGGTTGTCCGCACTCAGTGCCGGACTTACGCATGACATAACTAGCAATCTCTAGCTTAGGGCGGGGGTTCTCAACTTCCAGTCTCAAGGGCCACCAAACAGGTCAGGTTTCCAGGATATCCCTGCTAGTTAAGTGCCCATCAAAATAGACAAAATTAAATGCTTTCAAGTTTAAAATCGGATTTAAACAAAGAAGATTGGGGCGAAAGAAGAAAATTCCGCTACAAATATGCCATTTGCAATTTCATCCAAATCTGACCCTAAGCATCACGGTGCATCGAAAGTGACAAACTTCATATCTTATCGATTTGAATACATCATCATGACTTTGCTCTCAAAAATCATGATAGAAAATGGTGGACTGTTTATGTATATATGTATCTATGTTATGTATATATTTATATATATATTATTATATATATATTATATCTAGATATATATATATATATATTTATATATAATCACATACAATTATTAAGGTTATGGTGTGGTAAAAAAGTGACAACAACCCTCCACAGTAAAGCATCAAAACTGTTAATATTACTGGTTATGTTCTTTGCATGTTCTTCGACAGGTCTGTAATATTTACAGTTGCTATATATATATATATATGATATATATAATTATATATCTATTACCTTTTTACAAAAAACTACAAACAAACAAACATTACAAACCAAACAACAAAACCGTCTACCATTGTCATTATTACACACTACAACGTTCAGTATACATGCTTCATTCATTTCAGTCTCTTTGTTTATATTTTCAATGGTCCCTTCAGTCAGAATACTAAATCTATTTCTAATTTTTGGGCCTCTTAACTTTACATACTTTAGGGCCTCAGAAGTCAAAGGTCCCAGACCGTCGCAGCACTTCTCTTGCTTCAACATTAGGAAGTGGTGGAACAACCGCGTACATTCAGTCACACCCACATTACTGGTGCTTACTACTTTGGTTTCCTCCAGTGGGGAGACAGCCATCCTTGGATCCTTTGGATGTCAACTGGTCTCCAAACAAGTGCAGAAACATCTCAGAGAATACTGAGGGGATAAGAGGTTATGTTGCTCCTGAAATAGCAATCAACAGAGATCGTCAGAAGTCAACATGTCTCTTTAAATAGATTCTATTAAAGAAAGTCGAAATGATTTAAAGTAAATAAAAACATCTTTGATGTAGATTAGCGTCACATCGTCTTCTCCAGAAGCATAGTTAGTAACTTGAAAACGTCTTCGAGACGACAAGCCGTACGAGACTCCAAATGACCGGGCGTATGAGTGTTTTGTGGCGTGTGGCTGATGGCAGCGAACTTTAAACGCAAGAAACCCTACGAATCCGTACTACTTGTAATAAAACTTTAATATTATGTAGTGTTTTTTTTCTCCCAATGAGACTCAAGCGCTGTCACAAATCTAGTCCGGATTATAACTACAATTTTCGTTTTTTAATGTGTCCTCACATGTTTAACCCTGGTCTTTTAGATGTACCATTTATTTTTTTATAACTTTGTGGCCCAGGACAGATACTTGAAAACGAGAGGTTAACTCTTAATGCATCCCCATTTACTGATAAATATTTTTATAAATAAAAAATAAATAAATGGCTAATTGACTGATTTGATTTGTCTGGGTATAACTTAATTCAGTCATGGTGACTTGTTAGCCATATATCGGCTAGAAGACAGAACGGGTTGTAAATTCGCCTGCGGCTGGGGAGAAGCCTACTGTATATCATGTAACGATGCCTATCTTTAAAGTGGCCCTTTTTAAGTGGCAAGCATGTGGAGTTTTACAGGAGTTTAAAACAGAAGTGGAACAGTGGACATAACTAGAACTCCTACTGGCCTTGATCCTGGATTTGAACTACACTGTAAATGGAGAGCACATTTTCTATCCAACCCACACAGTCTCAGTACTAAACTATTGCTGTCGCCATGCAGCCTCTACTATTTATAGTCTGCTCTGATCTCCCTTTCCTTTTTTAAATACGCGTTTCTTTCAACGACTTCATTATGTCTCTTACTCTATTCATATATCGTTCGCATCTCGCCTTCCTTGGCCACTAATCCCAGTTCACATGAACTCCTTTCTACCTGCGTGAGCCCCTTCTGTCACTACCAGCTATATCCCCTGCACTAAAACACCCCCCTACAAATCATCCCATCTCACACATTTTTCCTTTCCTTTCATGTTTTCTCTCCTCCTCTACTTCTGGGGATATCTCTCCCAATCCTGGTCCCCTGCCTTATTTTCTCTACATGCGCGCGTTCTCGCTTCCAAATGCAACTTTCTGACTCCTTCGGGTGTCACCTCTAACCTCATACCATCCCCTGCCAGCCCTCCTCCCCTGCCACCCTCCCTCCTCTCTCTTTTCCCCTGCCACCCTCGCTCTTCCTCTCTTCTCTCTTTCATCTGTGCCATTTTGGCATGCACACTCTCCCTTCTACAAGTTCCCCTCACTAATGTGCATGACTCTTTCTCTTCTCACGGCTCTGCTCTCTTTGCTATAAACTAGACTTGGTGTCACTCAGTACATGACTCCGCCCTGGAAGTCTGCCCTCCTCTCTTCTTGGGCCCTTCTTTCTCCCCACACTCAGTCGCCCTGATTCTTGCAGGGTGTGGGAGGCATGGGGCTCCTCCTCTCCTCTATTCTGCGGTTACTGAACCTCCTATTCCTCCGATCTATTTCCTTTTTCCCCGCCGTTGAGGCCTACACTGTTTCGCTTTTTCTCCTCTCCCGTTCACCGTCCACATTGCGGTATCTCCTCGCCCACCTACCTCTCCATTTTTTTATATACCTCTACTCCTTCCCTCTTCTGCCTTTTCTCTCTCACTTTGCATCTGGCCTCTCCTTTCTCCTCCTCTGACTCCCCTGTTCTTCCTCCTTGTAAGGACTTGTCAACGCACCTTGATACCCACCATCTCTCCCTTTGGCCTTCCCACTTTCTCTATCCTAACCTCTTCTTTTGGCTCTTCAACAGTGGACTGCAGCCGAGCACTGGTCCACAAGGAATGGCACTACCATCGACACTGGTTTTCACTATCAAACCGTTTTATCGTTTCTCTCTTGCTCCGCCATCTCTGATTTCTCCTCCCTTTTTCCTTCCCTTTCCTCCTCTCACCGATCTACTCCCCCTTCATCTCATTCTCCTCTCCTTCACTTCTCACTTCTCCGCCCTTCTCACTAACCTCCATCTACCCCTCGTTTCTGGCAGAGAACTGCGCTTCCCATATTAACCTACCCGCTTTAGATGCCAACTTGATGCTCCTCCCTCTCTCTCTCACTCAGCTTCTGCTGGCATACCCTGACAACCGGTCAGGAACAAAACTTGCCCTAATCCTCTTTTTTCTTTACTAACAATGCCCTGCTTTTCTCTCTGCGGTTCCATTTGCCCTTGGCTAAGGGCCGCCAACCCATGCATCTGCACTCATTTCTCTGTAATGCCTTGGAGGAAAATCTCACACTAGTACTTCAAGTCAACTTTCCTTCATCTATTGTCATGGCAGCACGCACCATACATTTTCTGTTTTCACCCCCCCCCCACCCCTTCCTTGGCACAAGCTTGAGCTTCTGCATTGTCCGGTGTCTCATCCCAGCTGCTGTATTTTCTCTTGTACACTCACAGTGCCTTTTCGTTAGCACATTGTTGCGATCTTCCCCTGTCTCTGCATTATGCCAGTGAGTTGCTACAGCAACGCACCTCAGCTTTCTGTCAGAATGGGCAAGTCCTGTGCCTTTCTCCCTCTCCCCCCTCTCCTGCCTGATACAGATGGTTCTGTATGATCCCAAGGCATCTTGCTACCGCCAGAATACACTGGCACTTCTCTTCCTTTTCCCACTTTCAACACTTGGCTTTCTGTATGGAGTACCCTCCTTCCCAGTCTTTGCTCTACTTGGTCATGACTTAAATCTCTTTTCAAATCATCCATTTTCCCACTATCAAGCGCACTCACAATCTAGAGAACATTCTCCCACAACAACCATCATCCACAAGTGCCTTTATTGTTAATATCCATTGCTTTTCTCATAAAGTGAGAAAGAAAAGAACTTGTTTTTGTGCTTGTACAAAGAACGAGTTGAACCTATCTGGCTAATCTACCTACACAGTTACCCCTGGACTCCAGAATAGTGAAAAAGTGATGGACCGTTGCCTTACAGCCCTTTACTAGAACGTGGCTACTGCAAATGACTTTTATATTCTAACCAGAGTCAGCCGCTCTGCAGATGACAAGCAGCCGTACAGCTATCGCTTACACTGCACACAGCCATCAAACAACCTTGCACAACAAGTGCAAGCGCTTTGCAGACAGACAGTGCAGTTCTTACAACAAACTTGATTGCCTTTCTTCTGTTTAGATGTCACCCTCCTGCCAGCCTCCCGTAGTAGGGATTACCATCACCTTACCCTGCCACGTCCCCATTGGCCAGCGCCACCAAGGGCCACGCCAGAGGTGACGCCCGCCAGGACAACGGGTCCGAGCCAAAACCGGACGAACACCTGTGGGAGTACAGCTACCCCTTACGCTGACGTCTGCAGGACCAAAAACACCAAAAACCGCTTCGGCACAATCATATGAGTACAGTCGCCTTCGCTGAGCAGGTAAAAGAACCGCACGCCACCACGCAGCTGGCAAAAGGCCTACACGCACCTACTAGCATGGCCGAACTCATATCCTCACCAGGACAATCACGGCACGAATGATTGGACCACGCAACACAGAGACCTGTGCGGCAAACTGCAACATTACAGCAGCAGAACGCAGCCTAAACTGGAGCAGTCCACTAACATGACACAAAAGCCCGCAAAAAATATGAGATTGACATTGATGCTCACCACGCTAAACTCAGTTGGCCCGGGGAAACACCCACACTGCGGATATCGTAATGTCCACTATCGTTGGCAACTATGGCGCATCACCTCCAGCAGGCAATATACGCAATTAAGGATCATAACCTCATTTGTTAACCAAGAGCTGTCAGGCATACATTCATCTTACCTGACCAGGGCAACACCATCGCGAAGCCTACAAGAAAGAAACTTATACTTACAGAGTAACATTGGACCTGATACGAGACAAACTGCATGTGCGAACCACCTAGCACGAGGCGAGCAGAGGATTAAAAGAACCTTGTTGCGGGAAACCGCCATCACAGCGCTCAAGTCATCCAGGCATTCATCAAGGTCAGCAAGATCTAGCGCAATCTAATTTGTCCACGCAAGCGACCAGCTCTACCAAGGCGCGAGCCATCCGCAAGTGCCGCACGTGCCAGGGCCGAATATGGTCGGAGAGAGGCAGAGCCGCTAAGGGCAAGAAATAGCGCCGTAGAAGGGAGGGCAGAACGCCACCGCACAACTGGCCGCCCTAGGCAATTGCAATGCCGTCCGCCCGCCAGCTGCCTAATAATACATACCCTTGCCACCTGCGCTGGCCTCGCACGGGAGAAAAGACGTAATTGATCGTCGGATCAAAAAAAACTAAAAAAAAGGGGCCCTAAATTAAGATAAGGAAGCTGGCCGCCGCCATAGCCCCCAAGCTGGAAGTCCTAGAAGCAGCCCAGACGGACGGCGGGGAGCCCTAACCGTACAGACGGATAGCCTCAAGGATCCAGCCCAACGCACTGAAGACTACTGTAAGGAGCCGCTTCAGTTGTAACACCAGACACCATCTCAACATGGAGGAGCGACTCCACAGACACCGAAGACCTTGCTAGGTCACGAGGATGAAGCCGCCGCTCCCTCAAGGTACATGCTGCCTGGGATAAGCCACAGCCGCAACATTGATTCCCACTGCCAGCGGGCACTCGATATACACGACAAACGGGTCAATCGCCACCTCTCAGGTATAACCCACATCGGGAAAACACATCAGCCCTCACTATCACACCAGTGACCAGCAAGTCTATCACTCACATCCCAGTGGCAAGGTAGAGGCTGCGACCTCTCACGGACACCATTCCCAGCAACCCTACCTTTCAGAACTTGAACCAACACGCCGATTAGTCCTCATGCCTGACACGACATAGCCAAGTAACATGTGATCCGGCTGACCTGTGCAAACAGGACTCACTCACTCTTGACGACCGTTCCCGAGAACTACCGACGTGGAATTTCACGTTAGAGAGACTGCAATCAAGAGCCCCTGGCTTCTCAGCACGGGAAGAGCTCAATCTTCTATCCAAATGGCTGGGAAACGATCCAGGGAGCATTTCGAAGAGACTTCGGACGGCTAACGCGACCACCCCCCCCAAGTAGGTCTTTGACCTAGTGGGCGGAAAGGGCTAGAAAGAGTGCTACGGTAGCTCCGAAGCAGTTTCAGGAATCGCTCTTTAAAAGAGTCAACAGCTTTCCCAAGATCACGCTAAAGAACTACTCGAAAAAAAAGTTACGAGAGCTTCGGGGACCTGCTTGCAAGAGCTGGAGTATTGCAAGAAAGACCATTCCTTAAGGCTCAATTGGTCATCAACATCCTAGACTCCGCTCGTGGAGTGAGACCCATCCTGGAGAAGCTACCCTTCACCCCCAAAATATGGATTTCACAAGGCTCCAATATACAAAAGTGAGAAGCAAGGTCGCCTTCCCCCCATTCTCCATTCTCTTGAGCTTCAGCCCTGAAGCGGCAAGACAAGTGAACGATCTCCACTTTCATCTTTGGTGGCACAAACCATCACACACAGTGCTAGCAGCCTGAGAAATGAGAGATCCAGGTGCGAGATACGGTAACAACCACCTCAAACACCCATCGCGGCCCACAAGACGGACGTGCTCCCACGCCCCACTACTCCCTATAAGTCGTATTGCCGAGACGAGGAACAAGGGACCCAAACAGGGAA
Source organism: Ascaphus truei (assembly GCA_036426205.1). Taxonomy (NCBI): domain Eukaryota; kingdom Metazoa; phylum Chordata; class Amphibia; order Anura; family Ascaphidae; genus Ascaphus; species Ascaphus truei. The sequence continues at coordinate 7,016 of WSYH01010142.1, read as the reverse complement.
TTTCCTCATTACACAGAAGCCACCCCCTTAACACGATGCTTCATTTGGGTGCAGTATGAGTTCCTAGATGAACGCAAGAGGTTACTTGGAGAATTCAGAGTTTGCTTTCAGGTGCTTGCGTGCGGTTGCCACGACTACTACGTAGCCAGAGACTGTAAGAAAGAACTCAAATGTTTACAGTGTGCAAAAGTTGACAAGCAGTTCAAACTGATTTTTTTACAATCCGAGGCGCTGACACTCAACTCCACCAACTCACACCCATCGTCCGTAGCGAGCATGTGCGGGGAGGAAGGAGAAAGGAGAGTCACATCCGTCATGTCTCAGCTCACCGAGGTTTTGGGCGTAAAAGAATAGTGACAAAATGTCCACGCTCCAAAATATCCTTGTCGGCAAGAATTTGTGCACCCCCCATTGGACCTACACTGCTAGAAGGCTATTTGGATGTATTCAAATTCACTTCGAACGACATCAAAGCAACCATATCATTGGCAAGACGGAGTTCTTCAACTATTCAACTTATCAAACCCTGCCTAGTCACCCTACCCTACAAAACCGCAGAGAAAAAAAACCTGAGCAGGTCCTAACTGAGACCACAGGGAGCAGAGCCAGCGGACACCTTACAATCATTAACGTCAGTGGATCCATGGTGAAGATAGCTCTCACCAACACTTCATCGAGTGCAACCACAAATGGCCCACACAGGGACGAGATTTCCCACACTAGACCTCTGGCAACGCCCATCTCCCGCACCTCAGAGGATGTACTAATATTACGCCGTACGATACATGCGGCCAAACGATCTTGCCTGCTCTCTGCTCGGGTAGGATGACTCCTTTGAGGTTAATAAAGTCGTAAACATACATACGTACCCCACAGACGCACCATACGCCACAAAGACTTTGACCTAGGACCTAGGATCGGTGGATAGTGGGCAACGCGTGCACTGAAACTAAAGAAGCACGAGACAAGACTTGTTGACGCCCGCAGAACTGTATGTGATAACTGATGTGGACACACATCTCTCTCTGAACCATGTCTTGCAGCCATCTCCCATGTGGACAGGAGGGCCACGTGAAAGAAGAGAAACAGGTCATACACCTGAAGTGCAAGAACATCCTCAACCTTCAGGTGGATGTGGCAATGGGACTAGGATGCTTATGTTAAGACACCAAGGATAATGAGTATTCGATTCCACCGAAGATAAGAATTACCCCTCCCGAAGGTGACCGACAAAAGATCCTCCCCAAAGGAAAGAAAACAATCAGACAGTTCCCCTATAGGCAATGTACCACCTCGCTAGATGCACACCATTCTTCCTCCAAAGAATGTCAGAACGACAAAGCACCAGCGCCACGGCTGGAATAGCCGCAAAGGATTGTTAAACCCTGGCAGTGCTGTAAACCACAGGGAAAAAGACTGTTTTCTTTCACACACTTACGAGAGACAGTTTCAGAGAATTTCGCCAATGATATACAAGGACAAAAGAGACTGTTTCGTCATGTCCAGGGAGAGAACAACCTCCTGAGGGCAGTCAACTCAGAGACACATGGCATATCACCGAAATATTTGGAGAAGATATTCTTCTTCAAGAGGGATGCACAATGACTTAGGTGCACAAAAACGCGTTCCAATACCACAAATGATGACGACAAGCAAACACCCTTGATGGGATAGAGACTTCCTGATGTACGTCAGAAGTAGCCTCGTCAAAACGGACCCTGGCAGTTGGATGAACCCGCTACCATGCCGTTTCACAAGAAGGCGCCTCCCCACCATTGAGAATCATCCATCTCTAGGTTCACTTCGCACCTCTGCGACCTACAAAGGGAACCAGAGCCAAAACAACCTTGTTGCCCTTCTCACAGAAGATATTCCTTACCGGCCACACAAAGCCGCCACCTCTAATATAAGACTAAATGTGACGAATGCTTGGTACCATCTGCCCCCAATATATGACATGTCCAACATCTGGGGTCCTACCACCCTCAGGAACCCGAGTCAAATCCGTGTAGTGATGTGGTCTCCCCAAGTGGCGCATCTCCAGGAGTCTCCCCGACGACGCCCTCTTTACTGGCTAGATTCGACAACTGATCTTCCAGGAGTGTCGATACCGCTCCCCGCAAGGAGCCAAAAGCCATCCCTTCGCCCCTGAACGCCAGGTGTTTAGAGTGACAGGCGGGCCCACACTGGCATCCTACAAGGGGATGCACTCTGTATGGTAAATCATAACCCAAGACAAAAAAAGGACTGTTTTTCTTCCATCAAGTTTAAAAGGGAACAGTGCCAGAGACTTCACAGAGCGACATTGTGGTGACCCCGGAACCCAGCTAAAACCTGGACGCGGTTGCAATCCACCCAACATCCTTTTGCTAAAGACTTTGCCAGATTGTCATTCAAACGCCAGTGGTACCATTCCGGGCCGGTATCGCCTCTTTATGTTGACATGGACTTTCTTTATTTGTTATGTTTGTTTGCAAATTGCACATATTTTTTGTCCACACATTCAGTTATATAGTGGTATCTCCAGGCTACCAGACGGTGAGTGATCATATGTGAACAAGAAACCACATTCCTGTTTCACACATCACCCCCCCCCCCTTTCCATTTGCGCTTCTGCTTTTGTGCTTTTTTCCCCCCCCCCCCCCTTGTGGTCCCCCCCCCCCCACGTCTCATCCCAGCTGCATGTATTTTTGCTCTGTATACATCACGTGGCCTGTGCCTTAAGACACAGTGTTTGCGATCCCTGTTCTCTGCATTATGCCCGTGAGTTGCTACGTGCAACCTCCAGCTTTTTCTTCAGAATGCGCTAGTCTGATGGTGTGTCTGCCTTCTACTCCCATTCCACTCTCCCGCCCTCTCCCCCCCCCCTCCACCCTCCTGCCATTGCTGGACAGATGGTCTGTCCCAGGCATAATTTGTCTATACCATCGAAATACACTGGCACTTCCTTTCCACTTTCAACACTGGCTGAGTGGAGTTACCCTCCCGTAATTTGCTCTACTGCAAGGACTTACCTTTTTCACCTTTCCCCACTATCAACGCACGCACCATAGAGACTTCTCCCACAACACATCATCCTACAAGTGCTTTGTTAACCCTGCTTTTTCTCCAATAAAGTGAGAAAGACAAAGAACTTATGTGCTTGTAAAAGGAACAAGTTAAACCTATCTGGCTATCTGGGCTATAATCATACTACACATGAACTCTGGGCCTCCAGCATAACTATGACTATAATGCTATCTGTTTCCGAACTCTGCCCTCTTCCGGATGGCCCTCCACTGACTTAAACTTAACATTTCAAAAACGCCGGAGCCTCCTGATCTTTCCTCCCAAACCTGGGCCCTACTAACCGCTTACAATACCTGCTGAAAGCATATCCATACACCCATTAAGCACAAGCACGCTGCCTAGGGGTCACCCTCAACTCCTCTCTCCACATTCCAAAGGCCTGTGTTGTGTTTTTCCTCCGTATATTACAATGATAACATCATTTTCCCTCGGTTGCTCGGTGGCTAAACTCGACACAAGGCCCATCAATTCTCCTTCCTATCTTCCACTACTGTAACCTCCTGCTTGTCCATGGGCACTTCACCTTGCCTCTCACCTGTCTCCAATGTCGCCACCTACAATCAAGCCTAAACGCTGCCAGAACCCTCTACTCTTTTCCTAAATCTGTCTCTGCGTCGCCCCTAACGTAAATCTCCCTCCTGGCTTCATATCAAATCCTGTATCACACACTCAATTCTCCTCCTCACGTTTAAGTCTTATATACTCCTCTTCCCCTCCTTTACATCTTCATCGCCCTAATTTCTTTCTCGCTATGCACCATCCTCCCGACGCTGGGTTCTGCTCAAAGGATGTCTTCCTCTCTACTACTTCCCTTTTGTGTCTAACGCGCCCTCCGCCCGCCTAAACCCTCTCACGGACTGCCCCACACACCTTCAGGAATAACCCTTCCCCTCAATCTCCGACTAGCCACCCTCTCTATCCCCTTAAGACCCATCTAAACACGAACACACCTCCTTCACAAGCATATTAGTATCTCTGTGGGGCATACTTACACCTTCATTACTTAAACCCTTGACTCCTTGCCTGACGCACTTACCCAGAACGCCCTCCTACTTACCCAACTACATTGTAACTATTCCGGCAATGCTAGGGGTCTGCCCTTTTTCCCTATGTCCTATGTGTTATTTTTGTTTTTATTTGTTATTATATGATTATCACACACGTTTATTACTGCTGGAATGCTATGCACATTATGGCGCTATAGAAATCAAGATATATTACCAATACAATATTACAATAGAGTCAACGGTATGCAGCGTCAATTAGGAATTTTTACAAGACAGCCCCTGCCCCGGATTGAGCTTACAATTTTGTGTTTAATTTGCCTTGGGGCACGGGAGAAAGGCCTTGTCCCAAGTCACAAGGAGCTGACCACCAGTTCCCCTGCTCAAACTCTGTGTCTTGTTATCAGAGTCAGTGTCCTTTCCTCCTTATGCATTAGCGCCTTCTTTTTTATTCCATTATGAAATTAAAGACTGAAAGAGTGTTTGTTTGCTTCTTTCTCCTTTTAGTTTGGCCCCGCTGCTCTAACATCAAAGACTTTGTTTTTTTTAAATCTTTCATTATTATCCACCTTTTATAACCGTACAACATACAACACCATATAATTCACTACGCAACTACATTACACACTACAATACCACACACCACCACTACTTCACACACCCACACAAGCCACCACACACACACACCAGCACCCACTCACTACACCGACACACCAACACCACACTCCGGTCACAAACCTATAATTATAACTTATCAACACACAATAATAATTCAAACCAAACTACATAATAATAATGCATAAGTCCATGTCCACATAACGAGGCGAATATACCCCGCCGGTAACCCACTGGCGTGAAATCCTTTGGGCAATAGTCTTTAGCAAGGATCTTGTTGGATGCACCGGTCCTCAGGTTGCTGGGTTCACCACAATGTCTCTCTGTGAAAGTCTCTGGCCTGATTCCCTTTTTAAACTATGGAAGAACAGTCCTTTTGTCTCTGTTGGTTTTAACCTACTGAGTGCATCCCCTTGTAGGTATGCAAGCTGTGGCCGGCTGCCACTCTACCACCTGGCGTTCGGCAGAGCAGATGGATTTTGGCTCCTTGCGGAAGCGGTCTGCCACTCCTGGAAGATCATGTTGGCGATCACACAACAAACCTCACGACACAGTACACTCAACAGACACATAACTCACACACATACTACTCACAGACACATACACTCACAGACACATACACTCACAGACACACATATCTCACAGCACACACACTTCACAGACACAAACACTACTGCAGCACCAACACTCACAGACCACAATCCACTCACACACAGATCACCACACACACCCACTACACAACACCACAAGTCACACACACAACTGCACACACACTCCACAACCATCACACACACACACCCACACCACCCCCACCCCCCACCCCACATATCCCACTCCCCTCCCACACAATACCACACCCAACACATCCTACTCCCCTCCCCTCCTCAGACACACACCCCCCCATACCCCCCACATACACCAACATGTCCACTCCCCCCCCCCCCCTCCCCCCCACCCCCCCGTTCCCCGCCCCCCTACACCAATCCTCCCCTCCTCGCTCCCCCGCCACCCCCCCCCCCCCCACCCCCTATCCAATCTGTCCTCCCTCCCGCCCCCCTCCCCCCCCCTAAACACACCCGCCACTCCCCTCCCCCCCCCGCCCCTCCCCTCCCCCCCACTCCCCCCCCCTACTCTCCCCCCCCCCCCCGAGCCCTTACCTCCCCCCTCCTCCCCACTCCCACGCCAGCCCCCACTCACAGACACTCACCCACCTCACACACACACACTCACCACACCAACGACATTCATTGAGGTATGGGGCCTACCTGTTACCTCAGGGCCTGCTTTTGTCCTCCACATGCTGCTATCATATGCAGGGTATCGGGCAGGATTTGTCCGGAGGATGGGGTGGATCCAGCGGGAGGATGGTGGGGGCCAGCGTGATGGATCGTGTGGGTCAGCGCGAGGAGGTGGGGGGCCAGCGTGATGATCGGGGGGCTAAGGGAGGATCAGGGGCCCTGCGGGCGGATGGGGGGGCCAGCGGGAGGAATTCGGGGGTCGCGCGGGATGGTGGGGGCAGCGCGAGATCGGGGGGCCAGCACGAGAACTCTGGGGGCCAGACACTCGAGATCGGGGGGCCAGTACCACGCGGATCGGGGGGCAAGCGGAGGAATTGTGGGGTCCTAGCACGAGGATGGGGGGGCTAGCCCGGGAGGAGGATGGATGGGACCAGCGGGGGGGGACAGCCGGACAGGGCGCGACGGCCACCAACTCCCCGATGGAAACGTGGCAGCCGCGCGTGCGACCAGCTGCAAGCCAGGAGGGGGGTTAGGCAGCCAGTCTCTGGAAGCTAGACCGCACGGGCCACACCAACCTCCCGATGGGAAACGGGTGGGCGGGAACATTGGCCACCCCCACCCCCCTTCCATGCACGTGGCGCACCTGCGCACTCCCCTCCTCTACCCATTCCTGCACAGGCTGCTACCCTTCTTCCCCGCATCCTATTGTACCCTGATCGCCCCTGACGGGTGCCAAAGGAGCGTTGGGACGGAGGGGAAGCGGCCTACCTGTCGTTCCAGCCTGCGCGTTGTATCAGCAGCAGCCACGGGGACGAAACCCCTCCTCCCCCAAGCCTACATCGCGTGGACGGGATCCCCCCCGCCACATACAACGGGACCCCCCAGTCCAGCTAACCCATCCCGCCCCGGGCAGCTACAGCCTGGCATCGTGGTTGCAGGGGGGGGGGAGGGTAGGGGGGGGGATGTGACCCACGACTGCTGCCCAGCCTGGTGCACCTCGACCTCTCAATTCAGGAGGGAGATTATTATTTATTTATTAAAAAAAAAATTGGCGCAGCGCAACGGGGAATGACACACTTTGCAGCGCGAA
>WSYH01001034.1:53763-145240 GCA_036426205.1 Ascaphus truei | reverse complement strand
CTTTATCACGTGATCATTCAATTGTTAATAATATTAACTTCTGTACATAGGTAGCACTCACTTAGTGTTATTTAACACTTGGCAATTATACTAATTGGTGTATTTGATAGTGAGCGGTGTGCAATACTTTGTGTTGTACTGTATATGTTAATCTGCTGTAAAGCAAAAGTACTCCGATCCCATATCCTTGATTGCTTATATGTTCCCTATTAAGAGAGCACAGATCGCTAGTATGTTTTTAATGAAGCAATTGTCATAAGGGTATATTAACAAGCCGTAAATGAGCACAGCTCGTAGAAAAAAATGGGAAAACCAGTGTAAAGTGCCAATAAAAAGGTAAGATTTATTCTTTGCAGTGACTCATCAACAGCACAGGTGTTGAAAAGGAATAGTCCTCTTATGCGTTTCATGCTAACAAGTGCTTTATCAAAGAGTGACTATCCTTGAAACAAAGTGCCTATAAATGTGCTGCCGGAACCCGAACCAATGAAAACTACTAAAGGCAAAATCTCAGTGATTGCAAAGCTCAAGGAAACCGCAAACAAAAAGGGGGATGGAATCACGCCTCATACTCATTAAAGATACAAAAAGTAAATAAGAAAAGACATAATAAACAATATAACCCATTACTTGTTAAAAGCTCATAAAATTAAAGAAATATAAAAATAACACATAATAATAAAAAGAAAAAACTACAGATGTAGCGCCCATTATTCAAACAAATCACGGAGCTGTTTTCGTGTGCTCTTCTGTATTCTACGCGGAATTAACGCAGCCAATCACACAAGGCACCCATGTTTATCGCGGTTGCTTTGTTTGAATTTCATGGATTCTGTTTCTTTGTGTGCAATGAAATGAATGAATTGTAATGTGTACAGTACTGTGCTACTGTGCTACTGTGTCAATTTCAGGTATTTAAAAACCAGAACACTAAAATGCCATTTTCTGCACTAGCCTGCACTCACGTCTTAAGGCGGTAAGGTTGGAAGAAATCATGCGCCATGACATGGGTATTCCGAGGTATACAACACGTGAAGTGTTCGAATAACGGCCTCTGCATCTATATATGTCTATCAAACACCAAGGGCAACTAAAGGTTGATAAAAATTATCGCCAGGGCATTTAAATCGCCTTTTTTTGAGCGTTGCTATCACAGTATTCAGCAAGCCTTCATTAACGTTCATAACAAAATTCCCAAAACTAGCGATTTGCTGCAAGCAAAAGGATTGAGCCTCTGAAAAGGCCTGACCCAGCAATACATTTCTGCTGCAGAGATAGCTGCTCTGAGAGAGCCGCCTCTGCCAGTGAAAATTTCGCCTGAAATTATGTTTTTTAATATATATTTAATTCATAGTGTAGATGTGCAGGGGGTCTCTGTAGCCCCTGCTTCCCGAGAAACAGGCCTCTTTATGGGGTGCCAGTATCCCCTATGCTTTGAAATGGCCCAGGCATGTGAGGCGGGACATTTAAATGCAGAGGGATACGGCACCCCATAGCGGGGCCTGTATCGTGGGAAGCAGGGGGTCCCCGGACATAAAACCAATGCAGTTCAGCTCCAGAGACCCCCTGCGCATCTACACTATGAATGAAATGTATATTAAAAAATATTTAAGAAACATCAATACACGGCCCCCACCCCCCCATAATGTAAAACCATTATTTCTTTTTTAACATACAGGATTCATACCCCAGACCTACGGTAGTCCCTGGTGGTCCCAACGGGTGTCCTCAGGCCCCACAGTGCACCAGAGGAGGGTGCCCACAGGGTCTGGGGGTCTACAGGTGGTTCCCGCCAGGCACCATGGGCCACCAGGTGGTCCCTGCGGGTCACCGTGGGCCACAATGGGGTCCATGGTTGGGCCTGCGAGTGTCTGGGGGTCCCCAGGTCAACTCCACAGGTGTCTGAGGCCCTTGAGTGGTTCCCACTGGGGTCAGGGGGCCCTCGGGTGGTCCCTATGGGTCCACGTGGCCCCCACAGCTGTGGGGCCCCCGGTTATTCCCCTCAGATATCCCCCAAGGGTCTACAGGTGGGACCCGTGGGTTTCTGGGGACCCTCAGGTGGTCTCCATAGGTCCCCGCAGACCTAAGGTACCAACCCTGTATGTTAACAAATAAACATGACCTACATTTCAATCCACCCCCCCCCCCCCCACCCAAACACATACAGAACAGTAATGGGCAAAATAACTAATATCCAGATATGGATAATAGATTATTTGCCCATTATTAAACACAACATTAGCATGCATAAATAAAGTAAATAAATACAGTTCTACTTACCACACCAGCAGGTCCCTCTGTCCTCCGTAGACAGAAGAATACATACATAATAAAGACATTCTAATGACCCCTAGCCCTAAATAAAACATTAATCAGCAGAAATAAAGTAAAGAAAACTTGCACTTACCCCCTGCCAGCCTGACATGATGAAATCTGTCTTCATCCTCATCACTGTCCATGTCCTCCGTAGCCAACAAGATAAAAAGCAATAAAAAATACAATCTAATAGCCCCTATCCCCTTATCACCTTGGTGGTTAGTAACTGCTATAGTAATAAAGGGGTTAACCCACCCTGCCCCACTACCCACCCGGGAGGCCTAAGTACCCACCCCGGACTGACTATACCAACCCTGTACCCATTGAGTAGTATAGTGGTACATCATACCCATATAATAATAATATGGGCATGATAAGCCTCTATAGCACTCAATGGGCACCCTAATCACAATACATTAATGCATTAAACACACAATATGACAATTCTTATGATATATGGTTTATTATGTATATAGAGATTTGTATTAGTTGGTATGGTGTCCTTATTTACATTTAATATGGTTAATGTGTTTAGGATCTTTATGTTTATATGTTATCTTTTATGATCATGTTTTTATCATTATTTTTTATGTGTAATTATTTATAATTGTCTTTCTTTGTTTGTACAATAAGTTTCAGCTGTTTGTGATTTTTTTAATTATTCATGCACCTATTTATAGTGCTTTGTCTACCTCAGTTTGCCACTCCTTGAGAAAGACCTATATGTTGCAATAAATCTTTTTTCACGTTATTCATTTTGGGACCAGCGTTTACTTTTTATATCAAGTTGGGATCCTGATCAGTTTAGGAGTGCCCTGGAGATTGTTTTTCCTATTCTGTTTTTTTTTAATTACAGTTTATTATGTGGATGTCATTGTTTGGTATTTTTCTGCTTGATTGAAATAAAATGTTTGCGATTGTTTTTCTTTTTAATTAATGATGTATTATGTTAACTAATGCTTTTAATAGTTATTTCAGATATTTTTAGTTATTTTTTTAGAGTTTAATGTTTCAATTAATTCAATAATATTGTATTAATTAGTTGGTTTCATTGATTAATGTTACTATTAATTATGAGTTGGTTTAGTAATTAATTGGTTTGATTGGTTACTGTTTGAAATAATTCCGAGTTGTTTTAGGAATTAATAGTTTTGATTGGTTAATGGTTTAATTAATTCATTGTTGATCTTGTTATTGCTTGTATTCGTTGGATTAGCTGGCTACTGTTTTTATTTAGTGAAGTGTGTTTTTTTGGAGTTTTGTTATGTTTTATTATTGTGTGTTTAATGCATTCATGTATTGTGATTAGGGTGCCCATTTAGTGCTACAGAGGCTTATCATGCCCATATTATTATTATATGGGTATGATGTACCACTATACTACTCAATGGGTACAGGGTTGGTATAGTCAGTCCGGGGTGGGTGCTTAGGCCTCCTGGGTGGGTAGCGGGGCAGGGTGGGTTAACCACTTAATTATTATAGTTGTTATTAACCGCTAAGATGATTAAGGGGTTAAGGGCCATTAGAATGTCTTTATTTTGTATTTATGCTTTCTGGCAAGAGGGGACAGAGGGACCTGCTGGTGTGGTAAGTAGAACTGTATTTATTTACTTTATTTATGCATGCTAATGTTTTGTTTAATAATGGGTAAATAATCTATTATCCATATCTGGATAATAGTTATTTTGCCCATTACTGTACTGTATGTGTTTGAGCAGAGGGGTTGTGGATTGATTGAAATGTAAGCCATGTTTATTTGGGGTTGGTAACTTAGGTCTGCGGGGCCTATGGAGATCACCTGAGGACCCCCCGGACGCCCACGGGTCCCACCTGTGGACACACGGGGGACACCTTCAGGAAAAAACCGGGGGCCCCACAGCTGTGGAAGCCTCGCAGACCCGCAGGAACCACCTGAGGGCCTCAGACACCTGTGAAGTTGACCCGGGGACCCCCAGACACTCGCGGGCCCACCCATGGACCCCATTGTGGCCCATGGTGACCCACGGGGACCACCTGGAGGCCTATGGTGCCTGTGGGAACCACCCGTAGACCCCCAGACCCTGTGGGCTCCCCCCTCTGGTGCACTGTGGGGTCTGCGGACTCCCATCAGGGGACATCCATAGGTCTGGGGTATGAATCATGTATGTTAAAAAATAAATAAGGGTTTTACATTATGGGGGGCACGGGGGGTGTGTATTGATGTTTATTAAATTTTGCAATTTTATTGTGGCCTAGGAGGTGGGTTTTGGGAATGCTGTGTGTGTGTGTGTTGCTTTTATTGTGTGTAGCGGGGGGTGGGTGAAGGGGGTATTAGACCCAAGGATGGGTGTTTAGACCGTGCGGGTGGATAACGGTAGGGTTAACCCCTTCATTACCTTAGCGGTATTAACCGCTAAGGTAATGAAGGGGTTAAGTCCTCCCGCAAACCTCCCCCCTGGAAAGGCCTAAACACCCACCAAGGGCCAAATACCCCCTTCACCCACCCCCGCTACCCATAATAAGCCTGGCACGGGTGATTAACCCCTTCCTTTCCTTAGTGATTAGCCGCTAGTGGCTGTAAATGCCTTTTTCCTGCATCGGATGCATGCCAGGGGGCTCCGGTGCCGGTATTAATGTGTATCTGCTCCGGAGACCCCCGGCATCAATCCTATGCAGGAAAAAGGCCAACATTTTTCAAAGTCCAGACTTATCACCGCTCATCGACGCATCTCCCCACCAATCTGCCAAAATTTCGTGGCGTATTAACTTGGGGATAAGATCGCCATTTTAGGGCCGCGATAGGCGGCGATAGGCAGCGATAGGCAAATAGCACCTACTAGAATCGCATGTGTTTATGATCATTCTCAAAATTGGCGATAAGTGGCTTATCGCTGCTCAGTCGGCGATTAGATTTTGGTCATAAGATTTTGTCGGCGATACAGGCCGTTATCGCCCACTTATCGAGGCTTACTGAATATGAGTAGCCATTTTGGTCGATAAGTGCCTTATCGAAGCTTACTGAATGAGGCCCCAAATGTTGGTAGATGTAATTTGTCTGGTAACATATATACAAAGCATATTTAAAGAATTATGCATGGCATGATAATATTAATAGTTTCCAGATCTATTGATTAGGCAACACTCTGTATGATATAAACAAGTAGTCTATATCTATAATCAATACAGAAATAGATATGCTTGAACTAATTAAAAAAGCACAGAAAAAAAATGTTTAATATAACATTAAATGTATATAAATAATAACCATATACTATATAATAATAAAGAAAAGAAAAAGAAAAAAACAAACGAAGTCAAAATCAATGATTAGAAGAAAACCCTTTAGAATAATAAATATAATACATGAATATAAAGTATAAAAATAGAGTTGAAAAGATACATGTAAGTACTAGATATTAGTGAGACATTTAACATGGATTTTATAACCCAAATTAAATATATATTTATTTAAAAAATATATATATAAACTCTAAAAAGAGTAATAGATAAATAAATAAATCTCACAAGAAAGTCTCACAAAAAATTATGATGCTCCCAGGGGTTAAAGTGTTAAGTGAAAATATCCAGAACATTTCTCTTCTATTTAACTGAGCAATTCTATCATCACCTCTTACAGTATATGTGGGGGGACATGGAGCCCTGCTGTGTACAAACCGCCTGTTGGAGCAACATGCTCCCTTAATGGCCATTTGGCATTAACTTGGCGGCACACAGTACAGCATCTGCGCTCCATTTGGTTAAATCAGCTGCTATACGGATCTCTATCGATTCTATGCAGCAAGGAGCTCTGCTATATTCAAACCGGCTGCAGGAGTGACATGCTCCCCTAACAGCCATTCGGCAATAATTTGGCCGTACACAGAAAAGCATTTGTGCTTCATTTTATAAATATGCACATTGAACATACTATGAGATTTCTACAACGGCATAATTTTTTGGAGCTTTGATGTACCTTAAATGTGGTACCTAGGCTAAACTTTAAACGATATAATTATATGCCTGTTGTCCTGTTTCGCTGAGATTTAATTATTTTATTTATTCAATACTAATATATCTTTACAGAAATCAACCTGTATCACTTCTGTTTAATGCTATTACTGTAGAACAGGAATATATGCATATGTGCATTTATAAGCTCTTTGATATGTAATAAGAAACCAGAACAGGGGTTAATAACTCTATTCAGACACTGATTGTGCCCAGTTTCATCAATTGGCAACTGCTGCACTACTTTACACCATTATGTATCTAATAGCATTTACACTGGCATACACAATGGACTATATGTCCCGCCAGTGAACCTTTACCTCTCCTAGCAAAAGAAGGGTTAATACTTACCTTGATGTTCTACACCATCTGAACAGAGATACACTACAATCTAGCCCTGTGAGATGTATTTACATTGTTACTAATGACAATGAGGTAACTATTTTACAGATTTAGTGTATCAGAATTTATTCAGGACTCATACTTTCTGTACTCTGACATAGAGTCATTGTGTTAAAGATATTATTGATCCCGCTACTATACACAGGATCACACAGTCTAGTAGTTCTGTGCATACTTATAGAGGTTTATTATTAAGATGGTACATTTATAACATACCCAGTTCTAAATACACAATCTACCTCTTTCTACTACAGAACAATTTGGTTAATTCTATAGGTTTTAAAACTTTTCTCACTTTATTCACTACATTTGGATGCCCATCATTTTATATAACATTTGAAATAAAGTATTTTAATTCAGTCAAACAATATATACATATACTGTTGTGCACCGCAAAGGAAATTCTTTTTTCTCAAGTACACCAGTGTACCTTTGCAGCTCTAACCTTTCCCAGGCAGCACACAGTAAAATTACAAACATCAGGTTAGATCAAGGTTACCCATACCATATAAAGTAAATTAAAGTTGCACTTACCCCTGATAGGATGAAGGCCATCCTCATCTTCCTCCTCGTCTTCCTCCCTGTCCTCCGTGGCAGCAACATAACAATAAAAAAAAACCTAATGGCCACTAACCCCTTAATCACCTTAGCGGTTAGTAAACGCTATAGTAATTAAGGGGTTAACCAACCTCCCCCGCTACCCACCTGGGATGCCTAACCACCCTCCCCGGGGCAACTACCCCCACCCTCTACCAAGTGATTGGCAAAGTTGTACACCATGCCCATATAATATGTGCATGATTTGCACTATGGTTGTTAATGGGCAACCTAAAATTAAAAACAATCACCAAAACTACAAAGCAATAAAAAACAAATCATCAAAAATACAAAGCAATAAAGAAAACCATCACCAAAAATACACAATTAAACAAATCAAGAATAAAAAAACAATTAAACAAACGAAGAATAAAAATACACAATTAAAAAAAAAAGAGTAAAAAAAAACACAATTAGAAAAACCACGCAGCAAAAATACGCACTAAAAAAAATTACAATCAATGTTGTTCTTACTTTTGATGTCTTCACCACCTGATTCCGAATCCATCAGCAAGAGCAGGAACCTCTTGACACTCAACGCAATGATCTTCAACAGCCGGTAAGTCCATCTTCTTCTTTCTTCTTTAGCTTTATCTGTATATTGTAATCTATTGTGCAGATGTGGTCCCGTCGGCTTCTTAAGGTCAAATGAGATGGGACAGGCCTTATATAGGTGTATAGCGAGAAATTAGTGTCAGGTGGTACTCCCCCAATCCGATTGGATGGTGTACCATTTGACAGGGTTTATTTTTTTTAAAGGATGTGACATCATCTGAAAGGGAAGTGTGTCACTTTGTTTAAAAAATGGCTGCCATCACATGATACTACAACCCATCGGTTTGTTAGATGTCTTGTGAGGCATCACATGGTAAATCACCAATCTCATTGGTTGAAGTACCATGTGACAGATTGCATTTTTTTAAAAAGGATATGGCATCATTTTTAAGGGATGATGTCACATCCTTAAAGAAAAAATGGCTGCCATCACATATTACTTCAGCCTATCGAATAGTGAGATAAACAATTTGGTACAACCCCAATCCTATTGGTTTTAGAACCATGTAATGGCAGCCATTTTTAAAAAAAGGTTGTAACATCATCCCTTTAAAATGATATGACATCCTTTTAATAAATGCAAGCTGTCACATGGTACTTCAACCAATGGGTTTGGGATGTACCATGTGATACCTCACAAGGTATATCTCACAATCCGATTTGTTTAGTACCATGTGATAGCAGCCATTATTTGTAAGGATGTGACGTACCTCCCTTTAAGATGACGTCAAATCCTTAAAAAAAAAAAACCCTGTCACATAGTACACCATCCAATCGGATTGGGGGGGTGTCATCTGACACTAAAATGTGCCATCATAGGCCTTTTAAAGGCCTGTCCCATCTCATTTAACCTTAAGAAGCCGACGGGACCACATCCGGCCAATGGATTACAATATAAAATGAAGATAAAGAAGAAAGAATAAAGAAAAAGGTGGACTTACCGGCTTCTGACGATCATTGCATTGAGTGTCAAGATTTTCCTTCTGTTGTTGATGGACTCTGAATCGGATGGTGAAGACGCCAAAAATAAGTAAAACATTGATTGTATTATTTTGTAGTGCATATTTTTGATGTTTTATTTTTCTAATTGTGTTTTTTTGGATGCTTGTTTCTTTATTGTGTTTTTATGCAGTTTTTTTCTCATTTAGTTTTTTTGATGTTTGTATTTTAATTATGTTTCTTTGATTCTTGTTTTTTTTTTATTGTGTTTTTTTGACATTGACTGATAATGTATTAATGTGTACCAATTTAGTTACAGATCAATACATTATTAGGACAATATTTTTGGGGCATTTCTGCCTTTGTATGGCTGATGATTTTTGCCATGTCACTTTAAAATGTGGATGTAATTATTTGGTATTTTGATGCTTTATTTAAAAAAAATGTTTTCAATTGATTTTTTATTTTAATTAATGTCTTGTGTGGACTAATGCGGTTAATGGTTGGGTTTCAGTTATTTTTAAATAATTAATTTCTTGGTACTGTAGGTTAATGTTTCTATTAATTCATTAATGTTGTATTAATTCATTGTTTTGATTGGTTACTGTTACATTTAATTTCGAGTTGTTTTAGTAATTATTTGGTTTGATTGCTTACTGTTATAAATAATTTTGAGTTGTTTTATTAATTTAGTGCTTTGATTGGTTAATGTTCTAATTCATTCATTGTTGATCTGGTTATTGTTTGTATTAATTGGATTAGCTGGCTACTGTTTTTATTTAGTGATTTGTGTTTTTTGGCGTTTTGTTATGTTTTATTATTGTGTGTTGTTTTCATTAATGTATTTTGATTAGGGTGCCCATTGAGTGCTGTAGAGGCTTCACACGCCCATATTATTATATGGGTATGATGTACCACTATACTACTCAATGGGTACAGTGTGGGTATAGTGGACCTGGGGTGGGTGGTTAGGCCTCCTGGGTGCATACCAGAGCAGGGTGGTTTAACCCCTTAATGACTATTTACTTTATTTATGCTGGCTAATGTTGTGTTTAATATTGGGCAAATTATCTATTATCCATATCTGGATAATAGTTATTTTGCCCATTACTGAACTGTATGTGTTTGGGCGGGGGGGGGGGTATTAATTGAAATGTAGGCCCATGTTTTATGTTTTAACATACAGGGTTGGTACCGTAGGTCTGCGGGGACCTCTGGAGACCACCTGAGGACCCCCATATGTCCATGGATACAACCTGCAGACCCACGGGGGACACCTGTGGGGAAGAACCAGGGGCAAATAAATTAACAAAACACACAAAACCCCAGCAAGCTCTTTTAGGGAACCCCTGAGCCCCCACAAAATATATATGTATATAAGTGTCAAAAAGGAGAGCTATTAAGCGTGGCGTATGTATACAACAAAACGACAGTGAAGCCCAATGCTACATCCAATATGACAAAAATACACAGTAAAATACTTATATATTCTCTTGAAAAATGGTCATTTAGTTTAACCCTTTGGCCAAAGCGTTGTAAGCTTGCGAGCCACGACAAGGCAGACACCTGTTCGCAAGTCCTAACACTACCAGATAAAATACTAATATATCTCTATTAGGATTAAAATTCTCATTTATCTCTATTAGGAGGGAGAAAGACCACCATTTGATCTGTATCCAGTAGAATGAAGGACCTACTCACTTGGGAAGTGGGGAGGGGCGGGCTTAAAACCTGGGAAGGAGGAGCAACTAACCTCCAGCAGCTGAGACAGCTGAAAATAAATTAACAAAACACACAAAACCCCAGCAAGATCTTTTTGGGAACCTCTGAGCCCCCACAAAATATATATATGTATATAAGTGTCAAAAAGAAGAGCTATTGAGCGTGGCATATGTATACAACAAAACAACAGAGAAGCCCAATGCTACATCCAATATGACAAAAATACACAGTAAAATACTTAAATATTCTCTTGAAATAGGGTCATTTAGTTTAACCCTTTGGCCAAAGCATTGTAAGCTTGCGAGCAACGACAAGGCAGACACACGTTCGCAAGTCCTAACACTACCAGATAAAATACTAATATATCTCTATTAGCAGTGTTCGACAAACCTATACATTTGCTCGCCCCGGGTGAGTGGATTTAACCCCCGGGCGAGTAAATATTGGCCCAAGCAGCACACGTTTGGTACTAGGTGGCGAGTAGATTTTTTTGTGTGGCGAGTAGATTTTTTGGTGATTTGTCAACCACTGTCTATTAGGATTAAAATTCTCAAAATTTTCAAGCTTACAATGCTTTGGCCAAAGGGTTAAACTAAGTGACCCTTTTTTAAGAGAATATATAAATATTTTACTGTGTATTTTTGCAAGCACGCCTGCCAGGCTAGCGGCGCATGCAGCCGAGTTCCCCGAACTACAGTGAGCTGCATGGGGAAAGACAGGGGGGGGGGCATGATGGGGGAGTGAAGGGGAGCGGGGCCTTGACGTCACCCGGCAGGTTCACCCTTATTGGCTGAACCACCGGGGGTGTGGCCTTGCGCTTTATCACTAGTATTGATCACAATTTTCCTGTCTGCAGGAAAAATGTACTGAGCAGTGTGGCAGCCACCCCTTGCAGTGGGTCCAGCCCCATTGACGGGCGGCTCTTTTCCCCACAGCGCCAATGACAGCAGGCACAACAGTAGGAAGCAGGGACCTGGCCTTAGGCCTCGTTCACACTGTGCACTTCGTGACGTGCCCGCACTCACATTCGTGCGCGTTCGTCACCAACCCTTGGCGGCCAATGGTTGTGTTCACTCTTGAAACTACCAAAGCATGACGTCCATGCTGCTGCAGTCGTGGGAGTCATTTGAAAGTGTGATCCAGCAACACACACACACATGCTTTTCTTTTATGTTTATGTTTTATGTTTACACAGCCCCTCACCCCCCGCTCTCTGGCCCCCACTCTCCGGCCCCTGCCTCTCCGGCCCCCACTCCCCGCTCTCCCACTCTTCGTTTCCCATTCTCCGCAGTATAATAATTTTAAAAAAGGGGAGAAACGGGGGGACGGGGAACACCGGGGGAATGGGGGATGGCACCCGCAACTGTCTGCGATGAAAACCCATCCTCCCCCCCCCCCCCCCCCCCCTCTCACTCCCTCGTTCCCACATCATTCCGTCTGCTGGGGATGATCACACATTGCCCAGCAGACAGAGAAGCGCACGCTCTGACTCGTGCACACAGCGTCGCGAAGTGCGCTGTGTGAACGGGGCCTTAGGCTGTACTTATAGTGCCGGTGACAGCGACGTGACTTCATGTCAAAACAAATGTATTGACGACATCACGTACGCTTATTGTAGGCATGATTGCGCGACTGGACGCTGGAAGTCAATTCAATTTGATTTTTTCCAACGACCGCAGCGTGACATCAGCGTCACCAGCAATGGCACTATAAGAACAGCCTTGGACAGAATCAGCCAGCAGCATTATCGGAGTGTAGCCGGTGCAGCAGTTTCACTGCCTGAGGGAGAACAGAGCATCAGCAGTCAAGTCTCAGAGTCTGAAGGGAATCCCTGCTTCAAGAGGGTGACGTCACTTCTGGTTGCACTACGGGACCACGGGACACAGTGAAGGGAGAAGGGAGCAGAGATGGAGCATTGGAACAACCCCTGTGGAGAAGCAGGGGCTGCTACGCGCTTTGTCAAGCCCAGACCACCCGACAGATACCAACGAGAGCCCAGTACACAGAAGCACTAAAGAAGGCAGAGAGCAGAGTGATAGCAAAAGTTCTCTAGCAACTATACCTACAAGGACTCCAGCTGCAGGCATCCGAAAATAACAACATTTATGTGAGTGATTTTTTTAACTATTTTGTTTCAATAAGTTGCATTTTAATTTTTTTCTATGTCTGTGCCCCATATGTTGTTTCTTTGTATTTGTAGCGGTGAGAGTGCTGGTGTCCTGACATCTATAGTTTTACATGTCCGTTTTATATGTTTAAAATGTAAGTGTGTTTTTTATAAACCATTATTATATACAGTTCGCACTATGGTTTGCTTCTGTTTTTATTGGGATTAACACATCACCACTTCACTGAGGAATTACTAGACCCACACACTACCAGTGATTCCAGGAAGATCAGTTACCCATTCTAAATGTGAAAACTTCAAATGCTGTCTTTTATTTAAAAGAAGGTGAGTTCCCACTTAACAGAACATCTTGAGAAATTCATACCCGGTAGAAACATATTGCACCATGTTGTGTTTTTATGCTTTCTTTATATGGTGACATTTGCGCTACCCAAATCTTCATTACACTTGTCTACAGAGAAGAAGTCAGACCATTCTTAGGGTTTTGAGCTGCATTTTTTCCACACTTTTTATGATATACTGTAGTGCATTTTATTTTGTTGTTTTTGTATTCCTTTCTTCACATTGATCTGTTATATTAGTATCTATACTCAAAGAGCACAGATATCAAGTCTTTTGATATTTATGTGAATTATTGTAATTAATATACTACTGTAATTTCCATTTGATTGATTCTCACATATACCACTAAGGAGCGCGCTTCACACTTGGCTATTTTTTCATGTATTTACAGTAACTTTAATTAATTTAGGCCTATATATCAAACAAAAGACAAAAAAACCTATTGCTACAACTAAGTTGATATATTATATAGTTAAATACTTATCTGTATATCTTCTCATAAGCCAGGGTCATTTAATTCAACTTTTTGGCCAAGACACAAGACAACAAACGGTGAGCTTATATGACAAACTATGATCCTATGTTTGTCAGCCTGCACTTTTAACCCCCCACTGCACACCTTATTTTACTGCAGCCTCTCCCAACACTGACTGCACACAATTGCCCTCCCCCCTCAACCCTCCTGCCTCTCAACCCTCGGCAAACCCTGAATAGGGCCTAGCATTACAATGCAGCAAAACATTTTGACAAAGAAAAGGCACACCTCTACTGTTTAGTCTACACACACTCACTTGGCTCACAACAGCTGCATGCAACATTACCTACCTCTCTGATAATGAACCTGCTCTGTATTTCAACTTTGTTCTCTCTTGTGGCCTCATGGAAAGGTTACTCTCTCTATCCACTACAAACTCCTCCCTCCTGGTTCACACCCAACATCACCATACACCCGAGATTACTCAAAATCATAAGTCTGCTGGTCAGAAAGCATATAGCACAGCAGATGCTAATGTCAGTTATTGACTGTGGGGACATTGTATACGGATCGGCACCCTAAACCCACCTTAGCAAACTTGATACCCTCTACAATTCAATATGCTGTTTTTTTCTCCAATGCAACTACAACACACATCACTACAAAATGCTCAAAGAACTAGATTGGTCATCACTTGAGTCTATGTGCAAAGTTCATCTTTCCTTTCTTGCCTTTAAATACTTTCTGGGCAAGCTACAGATGCAGCGGCCTTTATTCGAACATATCACAGAGCAATATTCGTGTGCTCTGCTGTATACCACGCAGCATTCATGCGGCACTCACGACGCATATCACGCCAGGCACAGCTGGGTTTACCGTGGTTGATTTGTTTGAATTTAATGGTTTCGGATTTCTTTGGGTGCAATTCTTCGCGGAGCCGCCAGGTGGCAGAAAGTAATGAATTGCAATGTGTACACGTACAGTACTGTGCTACTGTATCAAATTGCAGGTATTTAAAAAACAGATAAAACCAAGTCTAGCACAGTGGTCCATTGTGAATCGACCTTGGTCCTTGAAGACGCTGAAGACGTTATCAAATTTAGACTTTTCATAATAAAAACCTCTAAGACATAATGCATTGGGCTTTTTTCTACATTCTACATATATCCTTACACAATTGCTGACTGCTGACTGGACTGGACATCATGTGTACACTGTACACATATAAAAAACCTGACTGTAGTTATTAAAAATGCATATGTTCTGCAATTAATGCTGCAACAGATAAGATGGCGACTGTAGCAGAAATATATGAATATTTCATTTTGAACTATGATTTTTACAAATTTTCACCTGACGTTCATGGGTGGATGCGTTCGATAAGGCAAACCTTAACTAACGATCATTGTTTTTATCGCATCACCCCTACTCCCGGAGCTAGAGGAGGGTATTGGTGTGTGATTCAACATTTTTACAGTTTGTTTGATCATGGCAACTGCAAAATGAGAAAGTTCAGGTTTAATCCGTATAAGATTCATCAATCCCAATCCAGCAATGTGCCAGCGCCGCAACAGCGCCAGTACCGGCACCAGCACCGGCTTACAATAACAGTCTGACCGTCAGTGAAAACCTGTTGAATGGCAATCCTTGCTACCTGTACTCGCCGGATTACCTTCAAAATTTCCAGCCTGAGCCTAATTTCACGTACAGGTACCAGCAAGCTTGCGTGTACCAAAACGATTTCCAGCTTCATCAGCTGTCAACTACAGGTGTAGCAGGCCAGCGGTCACCTGTCAACTATAATGCAGACTACAGGAGCGACAGTGTCTTATCTCTACCCGTTTGGCAAAGTTTATAATTAAGGTAAATATAATGTACTACAGTGTATTGTATTACACTATACAGTACTGTATTAAGTTTAAAGTTGCAGTTCAAGTTGCCGTGTTTAAAAAAATATATACTTTTTAAAAAAAAATATGTGCATCAATACAATATGCACACAGTCAAGTGATTAGTTACAGTACAGTAAGCTGCAGATCGGTCCGTTCTCCTGTAATCAATCACTTTGCTCAGGGTTATTTAATTTAATTCAATTCTTGCATAGCATTGTTGAAAATGTAGTCCTGCAATATGATTGACTAAGCAGTTACTACAGTAGATACAATTGGCGTACAGCTAGGGAGATGGCGGGGCTCAAGAGCCAGAGCCTCAGAAGTTTGTTCTTATTGTAGAGACACACATGCAGGATATTGTTTGAACTGCTGCTTTAATACCCAATGACACGACTTGACGCATGCGCAATACAGGAAATAATAGCATCATATTTTTTTTTCCCAGAAAAGAAACTTTGATATCAAGCGGCAAAAGATAAGGAGGAATTTCAATGGCACTCTACTGTAATATCGCTTTTTAATTAGATTTAAAAATCCAAGTAGGCAAAAAAATTAAAGTGACAGTGTAATTATTATTGATTAGGAGAGAATAATTGTGAGCTTTATACAAAACCTTATACAGCATGATGCTATGTTTTCATATTCAATACTTTTTTTACATTGTACAGTAATCATAACTTCTGTTTGACATTGCATTTTGCAGTATAATTACAGTAGACTTGCATGTGTTATTAATTCTACTATGAAACCCCAAAAATAAAAAATGTATATCTTTTATTCTATATGTATTATTTATTATTCAATACTTTCGTCTTTTGCTAGACTTGCTCTTCTTTCATACTGTTTTTATTTTATGCGCTTGCGTGTATGTCTAATTGGAACCTTGCTGAAACGCATACGTTGTATTTTGTATTACTCCTTTTCCCTTTATTATCCTGTACAAATACAACACTTAATTCGTACAAAATACTTTTGTTATGTGTGCTCATATTTTTAATCTTCTACAGTTAGAGGATTTGTGTATGGCTAAGGAGCCTCAGAAAGGACTTCTTTCCCATGTACACTACACAGTATGAACTCGTAACGTTAATATTAAAATTACAATTACAGTACACACACACTTGAAGTACTGTACGGCAATAAAAGACAGATTTACAGTAATTGCTATTAGATTTTTAAGACAACAACTCGCGATCGCCCACTTGAGTTTCTCGACGGTATTGCAGACAACGCTAAAATGCAATTTTCTGCACTCGATAAAAACATGAGTCAAACGTTAAAACGGCACGATTGGAAGAAATCACGTGCCATGACATTGGTATTCCGAGGTATACAACACGTGAAGTGTTCAAATAATGGCCGTTGCATCTGTACCCGCCTATCTGAACAAGCTTCTCACCCCTACAACATGCAACACTTATCATTTGAGATATGACTCCAAAAAGTCTGTTCATAGTCCCAAGGTTCAGCAAAGTATCCAACTGCTCCTCCAACTCTTACTGTGTACCCCAAAACTGGAACAATCTACCAGAGACTCTCACTGCCACCACCAGTCTAAGTTCTTTCAAAACTAAAGCTGTCTGACATTTTAATCTGGTCTGTAACTTTTACATACGCCTAATATATATTTTATCTCTAACTGTGCATGCAATTTATTGTATATAAGGTATACCCTGTTCACTTATGTTATTATGTATTTGTAACCATGTATTATTTGTCATCATAACGCTATGCCCAGGACATACTTGAACATAAGAGGTAACTCTTAATTTATTACTTCTTGGTAAAACATTTTATAAATAAATAAATAATGTATTTTAAGCTTACAATCACTTCACGGTATGGCCCATCTTTAGGTTCTAACACTGCTGCACTGCCAAAATTATATATGATATGGTGGATTTGGGTTCTGAGCTTACAGGGGCTGTGTGTGTTTGTTAATTTAAGTTGGTAAAAGAATATGGAGGTTAGTGACCACTCCTTCCTGTTTCCAAGCTCACTAGTCTCATCTTTTTTAATTGCAGTTCTTGCTAAGCATCTGTCTCCCTCCATTAGAGAGGTTATGAGAGCT
The DNA here is from genome assembly GCA_036426205.1 of Ascaphus truei. Taxonomy (NCBI): domain Eukaryota; kingdom Metazoa; phylum Chordata; class Amphibia; order Anura; family Ascaphidae; genus Ascaphus; species Ascaphus truei. Next base: position 127,814 of record WSYH01001034.1, on the reverse strand, counting down.
ATTTGTAGGTGCAGCAGTGTTAGGAACTACAGATGGACTATAACATGAAGTGGTTGTAGGCTTAAAATACTTTGGCCAAGGAATGTAACTAAACTAAACCAAACCTTTCTACGGCTAAAGTAATGAAGGGGTTAACCCTTCCAACAACCTTCCCAATAGGCCTAACCCCCATCCTGGGGCAACTATTCCATTCACTCATAACCTCTACCGCCAATAAACCAGATAGTCTTGTTTAACCCCTTAATTGCCGTAGCGGTTAGCCACTAAGGTAATGAAGCTGTTTTATTTTTTTTTGATAACAGAATTGTAGCAGGTGATTCCCGGAGCTGAACTGCATTGATTTCAGGTCTAGGGACCCCCTACTTTCTGAGTTAGAGGCCCCAGTATCGGGTGCCAGTATCCCTCTGCTTTGGTTAAATTTCCCATTTACGTGGGCCGTAACCTGGGAAAATATAAACATAACCGCTGGGATACCCACACCCCATAACAAGCACTGTAACTCAGGAAACAGGGGGTCCCAGACCTGAAATCAATGGGGTTCAGCTCCAGAGACCCCCTGCTACAGTACTGTATTATTAAAATAAAATTAAAGCCCTGCGATCGCCTCTTAGATGCACACAGGTAGAATGACTGATTCAGTCTACCTCATACAGCGCATCTCATACAGACAGGTTAATCCAGGTAGGATTCACACAGCGCAGGTCCCATTAAAATGGAGAAACCCCCGCTGTGTTAATCCTCATGGGCCATTAGTCTGCCTGCTGGAATCTCACGGCACGGGTGAGGATGTATACCCGCAAGGCAACTGGTACAGAACAGGCAGTTGCACCTGTAGATATTGGACTAGGCCTTTTTGTCTTTAGTTCTATACATGAGGTCACAATCCTAGTAGCACTCTTTATGACACAATATATATGATGTGGATTTGGGTTCTGAGTTTACAGAGACTGTGTATATATATATAGTGCTGTGTGCTGGGTGATAATGGGGAAAGGCGGGGTTGCAGACCTGCCTAAGCCATGCAGATGAGCATACAGTTGTATTTACATTTGCATATTTGCTTTGCTGTGGAGGGTTTTTGTCACTTTTTTTACTCACCATAACTTAACTCAGTATTATGGTTGGCCCATCCTTTAGCTTCTTTGCATACCCAGTTAATCAACCCCACACTGATGAGACCCATTAAGGTCGAAACAGCTGTCTGTGGGTGGTTTTCTGGGTATGCACCTTACACCCTGGCTGTGCTCAAGCTGTGACCATGCAGCAAGCTTAAGCCTATAGGGAACCTGTTAAATGGTTTTTGAAGCAAAAAGTGGCACTGTGGTGCTCATTTGCAGTGTCATTTCCCAGAATCCCTTGCTGCATCAGTGGAAGTGCTGTACTGGGTGATAATGGGGAAAGGCGGGGGTCAGACCTGCCTAAGACATGCAGATGAGCATACAGTTGTATTTGCATATTTATATATATATATATATATATATTATATTATATATATATATATATATATATATATTTTATATATTCCAGAAGAATGACCTAGGTGCACGGGGAGACAAAGAGAGAAAAAACATAGGGTATTAGTCTAGAATTTAACCAATGAATGGTAAGATATGCACTCACAGCGTGTTGAATTAATTCAGCGCGCTTTTATCGACCCGGGATCTGGAACTCTGCCAGTGTATTAGGAATGTCTTTGAATCTGTGTCCTTGATCCTACCACACTTCTTTTCAGCCAAGTCTCCTCCTCATCACTCATTCCTATATTCACACACTAAATGTAAAGCTTGTATATCTCCAAAATACGCCAAGGCATGAAAAGTTGAAAAGAACTATGTTTGAAGCAACGTGCTTTGAAATACATTGTATATGCCTGTCATATTTCTACATGTGTTAATGTCCCTTTCTTCAATAACCGGAAGAAATCTCGTTAACTTAACAAATACATACTGTACATTCTAATTATCTGACCACCCCTGTAAACTACAACACTATTTAAAAATTATCATAGCTCTATGAAGACTCTGGAACCCTTTCATATAGTTCAGAAAATGTACCTACATTTTTTTTTATAAAAAATATTTTTATTCTCTCTTTGTTGTTTGATTTGTATATTCATTAATTACTGAAGATGCAAACAAACTTCATTTAAGCCTAATGGTTTAAACTACTGTACAATGTTTAATAGTAAATACAAGATTTAATTATCTTTATAAGAAGAACGCACAACTACATTTACCAATTGAATACTAACCTAAAATTAAACATGCACAGCAAGATTGCTATCAAACAAGCCCCGTGCTTAGTCCTACTGGTAGAAAGATGTCTTCAACATTAGGACAAGATGACTCCTTTAGAATCACACTCTGCAAACTCGAATAGTCAATGTTGCTTGTGCTGCTTTGGACAGATAACTGCTGTCTTCTATCACCACTGGCAGCAGATAAAATTCTTGCTGCCTGCGGCTGTATCCCGTGTCTTTTTGCCTCTTATCCCAGCTGTGTTATCTGGAGAGAAAAAATAAGAATTTTTTTTTTTCCTTTTCTTTTCCTTTAAATCTTGGATCTTTGTAAATGGCTTGTGGCCTTTACGGTTGTCTTAAATGTATATCTTACATACCTTTTGTATACATGAACATATGATGGTTAATTTGGTTATAATGGAAATGGACATACCAACATAGTGGACATTTAAACAGGTAGGAAATATGATCATGTTACTTTAATCCTTCATAAAGATTGGCAATTACAAATAGGGCAATTAACTCAGCCTACAACTTGCAAAACATGTCATTTTAATGGTTGAATTGTCAATGACAACCACAAAAGTTTAGTGTAATTTTCCTCCATACTTTATTTTAGGAAATTGTACGAATGGAAGTCCAAAATAGGCAAATTGAAAACAGACCTCATCCCATTGGGATAGATGAACCACTTTCATATTTAGATGTCCACATCATACAGTAAATAATCAAATTTTGTAGCACATACAGTATTGTAAGGTTAAACTATTCAAATACGGTGGTAGCTAACATATTGATAAAACCTGCAGAGAAGTCTAAAACAAAAATTAAAATTTCAGAGTCAAAAATGTTTTACTGTTTTATTAACTGTCCACAATGTCAGAACTGATTTACTGCTAAACAGCAAAAATGTATAAATCAACTTTATTTTCTGGTTCAGGAATTATACAGGGTTTGTATAAAAAAAGTTTAACATCTTGACATTCTAAAAGAATACTGTGTAACATTTTACTCTAAGGTTTGAAATTACTGGTATACTGTTGCTGTGATTAGAAAAACCTGCATACACAATGTCAAATCACCTGCGTATCAATCTGCACTGAAAGCAATGCAACCATTAGTGAGGAATTTATAATTTCACATGACGGCATAAATAATATCTATGACTGGTATATTGAGAACACATTAAGAATCCTTATTGCAAATTACTGTAAGTGACAACTGAAGAAGTTCATTTTTGAACACGCAAAATTAGGGTTTGTCTGTGCTCCTGGGGGAGCAGAAAAGTAGTTAGACTATTGTATTTGCAAGTAGATGTAATTCTTTATTAGTTTTTTTTTTTTTAATGTAGGATTTATCAGTGCATTGGCCTTATTATCCATTGAATGTTTGAAGGCCAATAATAAGGGTCTGAGAAGAGTAATGATAGGGTTTTGCTTATGAAAACTAGTCTCAGAAAGCTTGAGGAGAAGCATACCTATAACTGTGAGAAAAGACATACTTCATGCAGGTTTAACTGATACATTTATGTACAGAACCATTTCATATTGCCATAGCTGTAGAATCTTGTTTATTGTATTGTGAATCCAGTCAATTCAAAATTTTAGGATGCTCAATAAATATATGACTATGATAATTACTAACAAATGCAATGGAGCCAGAAAACAGTGTACTGTACTTGAAGAAATGTGTGATTCAGTCCAATCGAAAGCATACCAGCCACTGACATATTAATATAGCATGGAAGTTGGTCTGTTATACGTTGCAAATGGAGCAAGAAGGCAGAATATTCCCATATTTATAAATTCCTAGTATGTTTACACCATCATTAGTGATTGCATGTTTTTTTAACCAAGGAAAAAGTTGATGCACAACCTTTTGTTTCATTGGATGTAAATATTTTCAGATTACGCTATGAAATGGATGCCATATTTGTAGTCTGTAAAAACATTTTTAAGTTATTTTTTGAACTGTGAATTGTCATTTCATAACAGCTATTTCATCAAAGGACAATCTATGTAATCAGCAAACTTACTTCTGTATTCATGGATGGTAATTGGGTTTGTAGACGCACGGTGGCAGTCTGAAGGAAAACTTCTGCCCTGCAGGTGACAATCTCTGTCAGCAGCACCAATAACCTGATGATCTGAAACATATGAAACCCATACAGAACATTTATTTTGTCCATGTAAACAATACTCAGTGAGAGCTTATTCAAGAACGCTGAAAAAAAGGTATTCTACAATGCAGCATCATTAAGCACAGATAAAGAAAAGGAATGATAAAGATTGCACTTTGAAAAAATAGTTTGCAATCTAAAGTACATTTCTGTCGGTGCTTTTCAAAATCACCTTTAATAAAAGCATATTAATATAGGCACTTGTTGAACAGTTATTCAGTGAACTCAAAGTAAATTAAATAAAATAGAATGTAATTTGCATTTATATTTAGAACATTTTTCATTTGTCTGCTAACATAAATGTTTGTTTTTTTTACCATAGCTAATATGTGGAATACAGTACAATGAATGTTAATAAAAAAATAATAGGTTTTCAAACATACAGTAAATAGATTCTAAAACTTTCTTGAATACTGATTCTGTATCTTCCCTGACACTTAGCCGTATATAATGATTAATGCCATAGCTAAAATATCAATTAATTAAGTAAATAGAAAGCTAGAACTGACATGCCCCACTATTGCTCATTTGTATGTATTGCACTATATTGTACAGTAGCACTTCTAAAAGTAAAAATATACACACATCAAAAGTATTTTTAGATTCGTGAGAATTGGTCGCCTTTTGTCTCGTATGCTGGTCCGACGACAACCGCAGTTGTATCTGGACAGTTGAAACACATATGCCATGTCATGGCATTTCAGGACATTCGTTCACTATGGACACCGGTTGAAATGCAAATGCGCGTCATGGCATTTCTGCAGTTTTGCACACCCCTACGGATTTGCTAGATGTCAAACATGTCATGTCAGTCATGTCAAACATGTCTACAGTAGGTTACCACATTGACACTCATGTTTTATTGCCTACTGTGTATCGTAAGCACTTTTGTTTAATGCATATTATATGATTTAAACACAAACAATGGGCGACAAGCTCTATTAGCCCTTCACACTAGCAGAGGTAAGTATAAACTTTTGCTTTCTAATGATTTATACATATTTAAATGAGATATTATTTGTATTTTAAATTACTTATTACTTTATGTACAGTCAGTACTGTACAGTGTGTATTTAGTTTACATGGAAATTGTAAAAGCATGAACACACCAAAACGTATTTTTAAAGAATGAATAGTTTTATTTTCAGATGATAATCAAACAAATACTAATACATACAAGTTGCCTCTTCTTTCAAATTTACGGCCCGCTTTCTTTTATTTTTCTTCATTAACTGGCTGGCTGTCTTGGCCTCTTGGTCTGTAAAGATAGAGACAATATTCAATATTAACAATGTGCACCGTACTTAATGAAAAACCTGATTTTGGGGTGTTTGGGGAGAAAAAGTATGCAGTCATGGAATTTCTGCACAAGCTTGTCACAGGAAAGTGGTTGAAATTTGTGTCATAGCAGAATTGAAAAACTGTACACTATGACCTCGGGATTTTGGTGGGCTTGGGGAGAGAAAGCATGGCAGGAGTACAGTACTTTACATTAGACTAAATATCACTTATATTACACAAATACCATTATGCAATTCTGAGTTTTGTTTTTTTTTTGGAGGAAAACGCATGGCATGTATACATGTCCAGGTTGTCTCCTGATATTTCTTCATTGTCTTCACCAAGCTACAGGGCATGCAAAACATAAAAGAAGCATTATACAATGAAAACAGTGAAAACTTTATAAAAACCAACTTTTTAAATTATATTACAAGCATTTGCGACGCATATTTTGTTTTGTAAATTAATAAAATGTAATGTGCCTCATCTAGTCATTTGGGTTTCAGGCAAGAACCTTCTATTCCTCAAAAAGTGATTGATGCGCCTTTAACGGCTTTGTAATAATCGGGGTCATATTGAAATGACGGCTGGATTTTGTCCAATAAAAGTTCTCTGTAAATTCGAAGGAAGAGCATTCTTGCCTCATCTTCCATCATAATGAACATGTTGTACCAGTCAACGTACAGCTCATAACTGACATAGTGTTTCAAAATTAGAATGGCATAATTTGGCCGCATGTCCTCCTCGCTTCTGTGAATAATTTCTCCTGGATGCTCTACTAGGCGAGGTCGTTTGCGTGATGTCTGGGATCGGGTCCTCATCACTGGTGCATTTGCAGCGGTACTCTCCTGGGTGCAGTGGGTAGTGGATTGGGTGGGCTTCTGTCAGTAGATGAGGGTAGATATGGGTCTGGGAGGAGAGACTCCTCTGAATGCCTGTGCCCTTACCGTGTGTTGTCATCTGGCTCGAGTGGGTGGGGGGGTCTCCATGTTATGTGAATTGTCTTGAAACGGCATGCGGTCATTTCCGGTGATGGAGAGGCTGCATGTGGTGTATGCGGTTCCCAGGGGAGGAAAGGCTCCTCCAGTCGCCTCACGCCTCCGGCATCAACATACAGGAGCAGGACCTCACCAAAAAGAGACTGCTGATGTCCCTCTCAATGTTGCCTTCAAATTCCATACTCTTCTCTCCAAAGAAGATCCAACTTGGCCTCCATTCTTTCCCTTTAGTGCTGTTTTGTGGCTGTCTTGACAATTCGTAGGTCCACTAAAAACAATCAGCATGCACGACTGAGCTGGGATCTGGTGCAAGTTGTGGAGAGTGGTAATCCATTAGTTTTGACATTGTTGGGTGATGGGCGAGAGAGCGGTGAAATCTGGATCGGCATCAATGGGGAAGGGTGGGTGCCTGTTTCAGCTTCAGCTTTCGTTTTTGTACGAGATGTCTGTTTGGGCATCAATGGGGCGGGGGCCTCTCTTTCCTTCTTCAGTTTTGGCTTCGTGTTGTGTGAGGGCCATCAGTTGGGCATAAATGGGGCATGGATGTCTTGTTTGGCTTCAGTGTGAGAGGGCTGTCTAGTTGGGTCATCTATCGGAGCCTGATGACGTCTCGTTCAGCTTTTGTTTGTTTGAGGGCTCATCCTGGTTAGCCATCGATTGGGCAAGGGGGTTCTGTTCGCTTCTGCTTCAGTGGGCAAGGGACATCTGGTATGGCATCAGTGGGGTCCAACCATACAATTGTCGAGTGGGTGGCCTTTTTTCCCAGTTTCTTCTGTTTATAGCCCGGTCCAGTGTTTTTTTGCCTTGGGGCTTGTTGGAGCATTTACTTTAGACACCATGTGCGTTTTGCTGTGGGGGCTCAGAAACAGCTGCTGCTGTTCTCTTTCTTGTGGCCGGCGACCACCAGCAGTAAGCCATTTATTGCATCTTTATTGATGTGGGATGATCCATGGCAGAAGATGAAAACACAATACAGTACTGGACAACAGTTGGTTCAGATAGAAAAAGCCTGTGGGATGCTATGCATTTGTGTAACCTTTTAATGCCAGTATCCCCGACGTCAATCGTGTGTTACAGGTGTAAAAAGTGGGCATATATAGTACCGTACAGTACATGATAAATAACACCCATTCATCTCTGTTGGACTAAATACACATTTAATTCGCTGTACAGTTACATACAATAGGGCCTCAAGCAGTAGCGCGAAAAAAGTGCGCTCGCAACAAAAGTGTTCACTATCGGCATGATTGGCAATTTCCTTCGTCCAGTATTTCAATAAGGGGTCCTAATCTATGGAATCACTGTGAAAGCAAACGCAGATGATCCGGTGGCGAACAGAATGTCTCCCGGATAACCTGCCGATAGGCCGTTTCTGCCGATGTGTTTGCAGAGAGAGTGTCCAGCCCAACTCTCTACTACATAACATCGCAAAATAAAAATATTTCTAAAACAACTTTTACTCATAGTGTACGCATTTGCAGGGGGCTCCGGAGTAACCGCATTGGGTCAGTACGGGACCTCCGCTTCCCAAGATACAGGCCCTTATGATGTGCGTATCCCTCTGCATTAAATGTCCCGATCACGTGACCGGGAAGTTAAACAAAGCATGTAGGGGATACCGGCACCCCCTAAAGGTTCCTGTATCTAGGAAGCAGGGGGCACCATACAAACCTAAAACCAAAAGCGGTTTTTAACTCCAGAGACAACTTTGCACATCTACACATTAGTAAAACACCATAATAATAAACAATCATTCCTACCTAGCAGGTATCCGCTAGGGTATTAAGCAGCTAATGTATTTTAATATAGTGTGCAGGAGCAGGTGGTCCCCTGAGGCTGAACCGCATTTATTGGTGGCTCAAGGACACTCTGTGTTCCCAAGTATCCAGGCCCCGGGTAGGGGGATCTTCGGGTTGCCAGTGTCGCCGCCTCTTTATAGCTAGCCCACGTCGCGTCTTGACGCATACTAAGTGGCGCGACACTTGTGGCTCGCGAATTGCCCCATACCGGGCATGCAACTACGGGAAGCCAGGGGGTCCCTGGCCCAAATCAATGGGATAGCTCAGGGGACTCCCTGCTCCCGCACAAATATTAAAATACAGAATGCTGCTGTCATCCATAGCGGCTATTTAGAGCAATGAAGGGGTTTTAGGCTAATAGCATGTGTATTGCGGACAATTGCCCCCAATAACATTGCAAATAACAACATGACCACCCCTTGTGGCCCCCCCAACAACCCCTACAACTCCCATTACATATAAAGTTTTGGGATGCACAGCAAATGATTACTAGGGCCAGCGGGGGACCGTCGGGAGTTCCCCTCAGGCTCAGTACCACTATCTGTCCCCCCCACAAAAAAGCCAACAACAACAAATATTAACAATAATACACCCCCCCTCTAAAACATATACCATACAGTAATGGGCAAATTACTATGTATCCACATATGGATAATAGTGAATGTGCCCATGTAATAAATACAAATGAACATAACTACATTAAAACATATTGTCATAGCCCTTGATCCCGCTGCCACGTGTAAGCCATCCTCCATCTCCACCTTCCATGCCCCTCGGCGGATGCTGCAAAACAGATAACAAGACTAAAAACAAGCCAATGTAATGTCCCCTAATCCTTAATGCACCAAGCGGTTATTAACACGTTAACAGTCTTAAGGAGGTTAACCCACTCTCACCTACCCACTCGGAGGCCTAAATACAGTACCGACCACTTTATTCGAGTGGTGGTCGGTACCAGACGGTCTGCAACCCCGCCTTTCCCCATTATCACCCAGCACCCAGCACTTTGCATACCCAGTTAATCAACCCCACACTGATGAGACCCATTAAGGTCGAAAAACAGCTGTCTGTGGGTGGTTTTCTGGGTATGCACCTTAACCCTGGCTGTGCTCAAAGCTGTGACCATGCAGCAAGCTTAAGCCTATAGGGAACCATGTTAAAAATGGTTTTTGAAGCAAAAAGTGGCACAGTGTGCTCATTTGTATGTCATTTCCCAGAATCCCTTGCTGCAGTGGAAGTGCTGTGTGCTGTGGGATAATGGTTAAAGGCGGGGTTGCAGACCTGCCTAAGACATGCAGATGAGCATACAGTTGTATTTACATTTGTATATATATATATAGCACAACAAAAGAAAAAATTTGGCGCCAACCTAACACTATATAAATGACCTCTATAAAAATATAACCTATACTATGCACAGTGGAATATATAAAAAATATATATAGATAAAACATATAATAAAAGACTAATGCAATAAAACAATAAAAGCATACAAAATAAAACAGAAAATAAAATGTCCAGAAAAATGTATATATAAAAAAGTATACAAATCCCAAAATATTCCAATTGCTATCCAAAAGAGTCTCTGCAGCCCGAGTGAAGGGAACACCACTTCCTTGAGGATATCTACAAAAACACAGAAAAAACAGGCGCACTCATAGCGTAAAATGCCATTGTGAATCGACCTTGGTCCTTGAAGACGCTGAAGAAGTTATCAAATTTAGACTTTTCATAATAAAAACTCTAAGACATAATGCATTGGGCTTTTTTTACATTCTACATATATCCTTACAACAATGTGACTGCTGACTGGACTGGACATCATGTGTACACTGTACACATATAAAAAACCTGACTGTAGTTATAAAAATGCATATGTTCTGCAATTAATGCTGCACAGATAAGATGGGACTGTAGCAGAAATATATGAATATTTCATTTTGAATATGATTTTTACAAATTTCACCTGACGTTCATGGGTGGATGCGTTCGATAAGGCAAACTTAACTAACGATCATTGTTTTTATCGCCATCACCCCTACTCCCGGAGCTAGAGGGGGTTATTGGGTGTGTGATTCAAAATTTTTACAGTTTGTTTGATCATGGCAACTGCAAAATGAGAAAGTTCAGGTTTAATCGTATAAGATTCATCAATCCCAATCCAGCAATGTGCCAGACGCCGCAAAGCGCCAGTACCGGCACCAGCACGGCTTACAATAACAGTCTGACCGTCAGTGAAAACCTTTTGAATGGCAATCCTTGCTACCTGTAACTGCCGGATTACCTTCAACAATTTCCAGCCTGAGCCTAATTTCACGTACAGGTACCAGCAAGCTGCGTGTACCAAAACGATTTCCAGCTTCATCAGCTGTCAACTACAGGTGTAGCAGGCCAGCGGTCACCTGTCAACTATAATGCAGACTAACAGGAGCGACAGTGTGTTATCTCTACCCGTTTGGCAAAGTTTATAATTAAGGTAAATATAATGTACTACAGTGTATTGTATTACACTATACAGTACTGTATTAAGTTTAAAGTTGCAGTTCAAGTTGCCGTGTTTAAAAAATATATACTTTTTAAAAAAAAATATGTGCATCAATACAATATGCACACAGTCAAGTGATTAGTACAGTACAGTAAGCTGCAGATCGGTCCGTTCTCTGTAATCAATCACTTTGCTCAGGGTTATTTAATTAATTCAATTCTTGCATAGCAATGTTGAAAATGTAGTCTGCAATATGATTGACTAAAGTTCTACAGTAGATACAATTGGCGTACAGCTAGGAGATGGCGGGGCTCAAGAGCCGAGCCTCAGAAGTTTGTTCTTATTGTAGAGACAACATGCAGGATATGTTTGAACTGCTGCTTTAAACCCAATGACACGACTGACCATGCGCAATACAGGAAATAAAGATCAATTTTTTTTTCAGAAAGAAACTTTGATCAAGCGGCAAAAGATAAGGAGGAATCTTTCATGGCACTCTACTGTAATATCCTTTTTATTAGATTTAAAAATCCAAGTAGGCAAAAAAATAATGACATGTAATTATTATTGATTGAGAGAATAATTAGCTGAGCTTATACAAAACCTATAAAGCATGATGCTAGTTTTCATATTCATTACTTTTTTTACATTGTACAGTAATCATAACTTCTGTTTGACATGCATTTTGCATATAATTAAGTAGACTTGCACTGTGTATTAATTATACTATGAAACCCCAAAAATAAAAAAGATATAGAGCTGAGCTTACTCATTCGCTGTGTTATTAGTTTTTCAACTTATGAATAGTTCATATACGACCTAATGTTATATACTTTCTTTTGCTTTTACGACTAATGTTATTACCTCTGTAATCCTTTCAATCTAAAGATTTCTGTCTATTCATATTTATTATTTATTATCAATTACTTTCGTCTTTTGCTTTAGACTTGCTCTCTTTCATACTGTTTTTATTTTTGCGCTTGTCGGTATGTCTAATTGGAACCTTGCTGAAACGCATAGTTGTATTTTGTATTACTCCTTTTCCCTTTATTATCCTGTACAATACAACACTTAATTCGTACAAAATACTTTTGTTATGTGTGCTCATATTTTTAATCTTCTACAGTTAGAGGATTTGTGTATGGCTAAGGAGCCTCAAAAGGACTTCTTCCATGTAACACTAACAGTATGAACTCGTAACGTTAATATTAAAATTACAATTACAGTACACACACTTGAAGTACTGTACGGGCAATAAAAACAGATTTACAGTAATTGCTATTAGATTTTTAAGACAAACAACTCGCGATCGCCCCCACTTGAGTTTCTCGACGGTATTGCAGACAACGCTTAAAAGCAATTTTCTGCCACTCGATAAAAAAATGAGTCAAACGTTAAAAGGCACGATTGGAAGAAATCACGTGCACATGATGGTATTCCGAGGTATACAACACGTGAAGTGTTCAAATAATGGCGTTGCATCTGTACCCGCCTATCTGAACAAGCTTCTCACCCCTCAACATGCAACACTTATCATTTGAGTATGACTCCAAAAAGTCTGTTCATAGTTCCAAGGTTCAGCAAAGTATCCAAATGCTCCTCCAACTCTACTGTGTACCCCAAAACTGGAACAATCTACCAAGGACTCTCACTGCCACCACCAGTCTAAGTTCTTTTCAAACTAAAGCGTCTGACTTTTAATCTGGTCTGTAACTTTTACATACGCCTAATATATATTTTACTCTAACTGTGCAGCATTTATTGTATATAGGTATACACCTGTTCACTTATGTTATTATGTATTTGTAACCATGTATTATTTGTCATCATACGCTATGCCCAGGACATACTTGAAACATAAGAGGTAACTCTTAATTTATTACTTTTGGTAAAACATTTTATAAATAAATAAATAATGTATTTAAGCTTACAATCACTTCACGGTATGGCCCATCTTTAGGTTCTAACATGCTGCACTGCAAAATTATATGATATGGTGGATTTGGGTTCTGAGCTTACAGGGGCTGTGTGTTGTTTGTTAATTTAAGTTGTATAAAAGAATATGGAGGTATGGACCACTCCTTCCTGTTCCAAGCTCACTAGTCTCATCTTTTTTAATTTGCAGTTTTTGCTAAGCATCTGTTCCCTCCATTAGAGGGGTTATGAGAGCTATTTGTAGGTGCAGCAGTGTTAGGAACTACAGATGGACATAACATGAAGTGGTTGTAGGCTTAAAATACTTTGGCAAGGAATGTAACTAAAATAAACCAACCTTTCTACGGCTAAAGTTATGAAGGGGTTAACCCTTCAACAACCTTCCAATAGGCCTAACCCCCCCATTGGGGCAACTATTCCATTCACTCATAACCTCTAACGCCAAAACCAGATAGTTGTGTTAACCCTTAATTGCGTAGCGGTTAGCCACTAAGGGTAATGAGCTGTTTTATTTTTTTTTGATAACAGAATTGTAGCAGGTGATTCCCGGAGTGAACTGCATTGATTCAGGTCTAGGGACCCCCTACTTTCTGAGTTAGAGGCCCCAGTATCGGGGCCAGTATCCCTTGCTTTGGTTAAATTTCCCATTTACGTGGGCCGTAACCTGGGGAAAATATAAACAAACCGTGGGATACCAACACCCATAACAAGCACTGTAACTCAGGAAACAGGGGGTCCCAGACCTGAAATCAATGGGGTTCAGCTCCAGAGACCCCCTGCTACAGATACTGTATTATTAAAATAAAATTAAAGCCCTGCGATCGCCTCTTAGATGCACACAGGTAGAATGACTGATTCAGTCTACCTCATACAGCGCATCTCATACAGACAGGTAATCCAGGTAGGATTCCACAGCGCAGGTCCATTAAAAGGAAGAAACCCCCCGCGTGGTTAATCCTATGGGCCATTAGTCTGCCTGCTGGAATCTCACGGCACGGGGAGGTGGATACCCGCAAGGCAACTGGTACAGAACAGGCAGTTGCAACCTGTAGATATTGGACTAGGCCTTTTGTCTTTAGTTCTATACCTGAGGTCACAATCCTGTAGCACTCTTTATGACACAATATATATGATGTGGATTTGGGTTCTGAGTTTACAGAGACTGTGTATATATATATAGTGCGTGTGTGCTGGGTGTATAATGGGGAAAGGCGGGTTGCAGACCTGCCTAGCCATGCAGATGAGCCTACAGTTGTATTTACATTTGCATATGTCTTTGCTGTGGAGGGTTTTTTGTCACTTTTTTTACTCCACCATAAACTTAACTCGTATTAGGTTGGCCCATCCTTTAGCTTCTTTGCATACCCAGTTAATACCCCACAACTGATGAGACCCTTAAGGTCGAAACAGCTGTCTGTGGGTGGTTTTCTGGGTATGACCTTAACCCTGGCTGTGCTCAAAGCTGGACCATGCAGCAGCTTAAGCGATAGGGAACCATGTTTAAAAATGGTTTTTGAAGCAAAAAGTGGCACTGTGTGCTCATTGGCATGTCATTTCCCAGAATCCCTTGTCTGCAGTGGAAGTGCTGATGCTGGGTGATAATGGGGAAAGGCGGGGTGCAGACTGCCTAAGACATGCAGATGAGCATACAGTTGTATTTGCATAATTATCATATACTATAATAATAGATNNTGTATATGACAATTAAGTTAGGAATGAAGGTTTATTAAATTTTAAAAGTACACACTCACAAACATAAGCTGCGACTCTAAAGCATTTTTGAGTAAAGATCAGCCCGTTCAGATGGTGGGAAAGAGAACCCAGGCACTCAGAGAGGGCACGATATATATATATATATATATATATATATATATATATAATCAGAAGAATGACCTAGGTGCACGGGGAGACAAAAGAGAGAAAAAAACATAGGGTAGTATGTCTTAGAAGTTTAACCAATGAATGGTAAGATATGCACTCACAGCGTGTTGAATTAATTCAGGCGTTTTATCGACCCTGGGATCTGGAACTCTGCCAGTGTATTAGGAATGTCTTTGAATCTGTGTCCTTGGATCCTACCACACTTCTTTTCAGCCAAGTCTCCTCCTCATCACTAATTCCTTATATTAACACACTAAATGTAAAGCTTGTATATCTCCAAAATACGCCAAGGCCATGAAAAGTTGAAAATGAACTATGTTTGAAGCAAACGTGCTTTGAAATACATTGTATATGCCTTGTCATATTTCTACAGGATGTTAATGTCCCATTTCTTCAATAACCAGGAAGAAATCGCTTAACTTAACAAATACATACTGTACATTCTAATTATCTGACCACCCCTGTAAACTACAACACTAATTAATAAATTATCATAGCTCTATGAAGACTCTGGAACCCTTTCATATAGTTCAGAAAATGTACCTACATTTTTTTTTATAAAAATATTTTATTCTCTCTTTGTTGTTTGATTTGTATATTCAGTTAATTACTGAAGATGCAAACAAACTTTCATTATAAGCCTAATGGTTTAAACTACTGTACAATGTTTAATAGTAAATACAGATTTAATTATCTTTATAAGAAGAACAGCACAACTACATTTAACAGAAATTGAATACTAACCTAAAAGTATAACAATGCACAGCAAGATTGCTATCAAAGCCCCCGTGCTTAGTCCTACTGGTAGAAAGATTGCTTCAACATTACAGGACAAGATGACTCCTTTAGAATCACATCTGCAAACTCGAATAGTCAATGTGCTTGTGCTGCTTTGGACAGGATAACTGCTGTCTTCTATCACCACTGGCAGCAGATAAAATTCTTGCTGCCTGCGGCTGTATCCGTGTCTTTTTGCCTCTATCCCAGCTGTGTTATCTGGAGAGAAAAAATAAGAATTTTTTTTTTTTCCTTTTCTTTTCCTTTGAAATCTTGGATCTTTGTAAATGGCTTGTGGCCTTTACGGTGTCTTAAATGTATATCTTACATACCTTTGTTATACATGACAATATGATGGTTAATTTGGTTTATAATGGAAATGGACATACCAACAGTAGTGAGACATTTAAACAGGTAGGAAATATGATCATGTTTACTTTAATCCTTCATAAAGATTGGCAATTAGCAAAGTAGGGCAATTAACTCAGCCTAACAAGACTTGCAAAACATGTCATTTTAATGGTGAATTGTCAATGACAACCACAAAAAGTTTAGTGTAATTTTCCTCCATACTTTATTTTAGGAAATTGTACGAATGGAAGTACCATAAATAGGCAAATTGAAAACAGACCTCATCACATTGGGATAGATGAACCACTTTCAATATTTAGATGTCCACATCATACAGTAAATAATCAAATATTTGTAGCACATACAGTATTGTAAGGTTAAACTATTCAAATACGGTGGTAGCTACATATTGATAAAACCTGCAGAGAAGTCTAAAACAAAAATTAAAATTTCAGAGTCAAAAATGTTTTACTGTTTTATTAACTGTCCACAAATGTCAGCAACTGATTTACTGCTAAACAGCAAAAATGTATAAATCAACTTTATTTTCTGGTTCAAGGAATTATACAGGGTTTGTATAAAAAAATGTTTAACATCTTGACATTCTAAAAGAATACTGTGTAACATTTTACTCTAAGGTTTGAAATTACTGGTATACTGTATGCTGTGATTAGAAAAACCTGCATACAAAATGTCAAATCACCTAGCTGTATTTCAATCTGCACTGAAAAGCAATGCAACCATTAGTGAGGATATTATAATTTCAACATGACTGCATAAATAAATCTATGACTGGTATATTGAGAACACATTAAGAATACCTTATTGCAAATTACTGTAAGTGACAACTGAAGAAGTTCATTTTTGAACAGCAAAATTAGGGTTGTCTGTGCTCCTGGGGGAGCAGAAAAGTAGTTAGACTAATTGTAGTTGCAAGTAGATGTGAATTCTTTTATTAGTTTTTTTTTTAATGTATGATTTATCAGTGCATTGGCCTTTATTATCCATTGAATGTTTGAAGGCCAATAATAGAGGGTCTGAGAAAGATAATGATAGGGATTTTGCTTATGAAAACTAGTCTCAGGAAAGCTTGAGGGAGAAGCATAACTATAAGCTGTGAGGAAGAAGACATACTTCATGCAGGCTTTAACTTGATACATTTATGTACAGAACCATTTCATATTGCCATAGCTGTAGATCTTGTTTATTGTATTGTGAATACAGTCAATTCAATAATTTTAGGATGCTCAATAAATATATGACTATGATAACTTACTAACGAAAATGCAATGAGCCAGAAAAACAGTGTACTGTACTTGAAGAAATGTGTGATTCAGTCAATCGAAAGCATACCAGCCACTGACATATTAATATAGCATGGAAGTTGGTCATGTTATACGTTGCAAAAATGGAGCAAGAATAGCAGAATATTCCCATATTTATAAATTCCTAGTATGTTTACACCATCATTAGTGAGTGCATGTTTTTTGAACCAGGAAAAAGTTGATGCACAACTCTTTTGTTTCATTTGGATGGAATAATTTTCAGATTACGCTATGAAATGGATGCCATATTTGTAGTCTGTAAAAACATATTTTAAAGTTATTTTTTTGAACTGTGAATTGTCATTTCATACAGCTATTTCATCAAAGGAAAATCTATGTAATCAGCAAACTTACTTCTGTAGTCATGGATGGTAAAATTGGGGTTTGTAGAAGCAGCAGGTGGCAGTCTGAAGGAAAACTTCTGCCCTGCAGGTGACAAATCTCTGTCAGCAGCACCAATAACCTGAATGATCTGAAAGCAGATAGAAACCACATACAGAACATTTAATTTTGTCCATGTAAACAATACTCAGTGAGAGCTTATTCAAGAACGCTGAAAAAAATGTATTCTACAATGCAGCATGCATTAAGCACAGATAAAGAAAAGGAGATGATAAAGATTGCACTTTGAAAAAAATAGTTTGCAATCTAAAGTACATTTCTGTCGGTGCTTTTCAAAATCACCTTTAAATAAAGCATATTAAAGTATAGCACTTGTTGAACAGTTATTCAGTGAACTCAAAGTAAATTAAATAAAATAGATGTAAT
Source organism: Ascaphus truei (assembly GCA_036426205.1). Taxonomy (NCBI): domain Eukaryota; kingdom Metazoa; phylum Chordata; class Amphibia; order Anura; family Ascaphidae; genus Ascaphus; species Ascaphus truei. Next base: position 109,796 of record WSYH01001034.1, on the reverse strand, counting down.
TTGGCATTTATATTTTATGAACATTTTTCATTTGTCTGCTTAAATAAATGTTTGTTTTTTTTTACCATTAGCTAATATGTGGAATACAGTACAATGAATGATTAATAAAAAAAATAATAAGGTTTTCAAACATACAGTAAATAGATATCTAAAACTTTCTTGAATACTGATTCTGTATCTTCCCTGACAGGCTTAGCCGTATATAATGATTAATGCCATAGCTAAAATATCAATGTAATTAAGTAAATAGAAAGCTAGAACTGACATGCCCACTATATGCTCATTTGTATTGTATTGCACTATATTGTACAGTATGCACTTCTAAAAGTAAAAATATGAACACATCAAAAAGTATTTTTAGATTCGTGAGAAATGGTCGCACTTTTGTCTCGTGATGCGGTCGACAACCGGCAGTTGTATCTGGACAGTTGAAACACATATGCATGTCATGGCATTTCAGGACATTCGTGTCACTATGGACACCGGTTGAAATGCAAATGCGCGTCATGGCATTTCTGCAGTTTTGCACACCCCTACGGAGTTGCTAGATGTCAAACATGTCATGTCATGTCATGTCAAACATGTCATACAGTAGGTTACCACATTGACACTCAGTGTTTATTGCCTACTGTGTATCGTAATGCACTTTTGTTTAATGCATATTTATATGATTTAAACACAAAATGGGCGAAAGCTCTATTAGCCTTCACACTAGCAGAGGTAAGTATAACTTTTGCTTTCTAGATTTATACATATTTAAATGAGATATTTATTTGTATTTAAATTACATTATTACTTTATGTACAGTAGTACTGTAAGTGTATTTAGTTTACATGGAAATTGTAAAAGCATGAACACACCAAAAAGTATTTTTAAAGAATGAAATGTTTTATTTTCAGATGATAATCAAAAAAATAATAATAATACAAAGTTGCCTCTTCTTTCAAATTTACGGGCTTCTTTTATTTTTCTTCATTCAACTGGCTGGCTGTTCTTGGACATCTTGGTCTGTAAAGATAGAGACAATATTCAATATTAACAATTGCACCGTACTTAATGAAAACCTGATTTTTGGGGTGTTTGGGGAGAAAAAGTATGCAAGTCATGGAATTTCTGCACAAGCGTGTCACAGGAAAGTGGTTGAAATGTGTGTCATAGCAGAAATTGAAAAACTGTACACTATGAAATCTGGATTTTTGGTGGGCTTGGGGAGAGAAAGCATGGCAGGGAGTACAGTACTTTACATTATGACTAAATTATCACTTTATATTACACTAAATACATTATGCAATTCTGAGTTTTGTTTTTTTTTGGAGGAAAACGCATGGCATGGAGTACAGTCCAGGTTGTCTCCTGATCATTGTCTTCACCAAGCTACAGGCATGCAAAACATAAAAGAAGCATTATACAATGAAAACAGTGAAAACTTTATAAAACACAACTTTTTAAATTATATTACAAGCATTTGCGACGCATATTTTTGTTTTGAAATTAATTAAAAATGTATGCCTCATCATAGCCATTGGGGTTTCAGGCAAGAACCCTTCTATTCCTCAAAAAGGGATTGATGCTGCCTTTTACGGCTTTGTAAATAATCGGGGTCATATTGAAATGACGCTGGATTTTGTCCATAAAAGTTCTCTGTAAATTCGCAGGAAGAGCATTCTTGCCTCTCTTGCCATCATAATGAACATGTTTGTACCAGTCAACGTACAGCTCATAACTGACATAGTGTTTCAAAATTAGAATGGCTAATTTGGCCGCATGTCCTCCGCTTCTGGTGAAGAATTTCTCCTGGATGCTCTACGGGAGGTCGTTTAGCGTGATGTCTGGGATCGGGTCGCATCACTGGTGGCATTTGCAGCTGTACTCTCCTGGGTGCAGTGGGTAGTGGAGTGGGTGGGCTTCTGTCAGTAGATGAGGGTAGATGGTCTGGGAGGATGAGCTCCTCCTGTAATGCCTGTGCCCTTACCGGTGTTGTCATTGGCTCGAGTGGGCTGGGGGTCTCCAGTGATGTGAATTGTCTTGACGGCATGCAGGTCATTTCCGGTGATGGAGAGGGTGCATGTGGTGTATGCGGTTCCTCCAGGGGAGGAAAAGGCTCCTCCAGGTCGCCTCACTGCTCCGGCATCAACATACAGGAGCAGGACACCAACCAAAAAATAGAGACTGCTGATGTCCCTCTCAATGTTTTGCCTTCAAACATCCATGACTCTCTCCAAAAGAAGATCCAACTTGGCCTCCATTCTTTCCCTTTAGTGCTGTTTTGTGCTGCTTGACAATTCGTAGCCACTAAAAACAATCAGCATGCGACGACTGAGCTGGATCTGGTGCAAGTTGTGAGAGTGTAATCCAGTTGAGTTTTGACATGGTTGGGTGATGGGCGAGAGGAGCGGTGAACATCTGGATCGGCATCAATGGGGAAGGGGGTGCCTTGTTCAGCTTCAGCTTCGGTTGTACGAGGACTGTCTGTTTGGGCATCAATGGGGCGGGGGCATCTTCTTCAGTTTTGGCTTCGGTTGTGTGAGGGCCATCTAGTTGGGCATAAATGGGGCATGGGATGTCTTGTTTGGCTTCAGTTGTGAGAGGGCTGTCTAGTTGGGCATCTATGGAGCGGATGACGTCTCGTTCAGCTTTGTTTGTTTGAGGGCCATCTGGTTAGCCATCGATTGGGCAAGGGAGTTCCTGTTCGGCTTCTGCTTCAGTGGGGCAAGGGACATCTGGATGGGCATCAGTGGGGTCCAACCATACAATTGTCGAGTGGGTGGCTTTTCCCATTTTCTTCTGTTTATAGCCCGGTCCAGTGTTATTTGCCTTGGGAGCTTTTGGAGCATTTACTTTAGACACCATTGCGTTTTGCTGTGGGGGCTCAGAAACAGCTGCTGCTGTTCTCTTTCTTGTGGCCGGGACACCAGCAGTAAGCCATTTATTGCATCTTTTGAATTGGGGATGATCCATGGCAGAAGATGAAACACAATACAGTATCTGGACAACAGTTGGTTCAGATAGAAAAAAGCATGTGGGAGGCTATGCAATTTGTGTAACCTTTTATGCCAGTATCCCCGACGTCAATCGTTGTTACAGGTGTAAAAAGTGGGCATATATATTACCGTACAGGTACATGATAAATACACCATCACTTCTGTTGACTAAATACACATTTAATATACTGTACAGTACAATACATATAGGGCCTCAAGCAGTAAGCGCCGAAAAAGTGCTCTCGGCAAGTGTTCACTATCGGCATGATTTTGGCAATTTGCCTTCGCAGTATTCAATAAGGGCCGAATCTCTGGCGAATCACTGTGAAAGCAAAACGCAGATGAGCCGGTGGCGAAACAGAATGTCTCCCGATAACCTGCCGATAGGCCGTTTCTGCCGATATGTGTTTGCAGCAGAGAGAGGTCCGCCACTCTCTCTAAGCAAACATCGACAAAATAAAAATATTTCTAAACAACTTTTACTCATAGTGTACATGTGCAGGGGGTCTCCGGAGCTGAACCGCATTGGTTTCAGGTCCGGGGACCTCCTGCTTCCCAAGATACAGGCCCCATTATGAGGTGCCGGTATCCCTCTGCATTTAAATGTCCCGATCACGTGACCGTGGAATGTAAACAAAGCAGAGGGATACCGGCACCCCCTAAAGGGTCCTGTATCTCAGGAAGCAGGGGGTCACCATACCTAAAACCAAAGCGGTTAAGCTCCAGAGACCCTCTGCACATCTACACTATGAGTAAAACACATATATAAATAAACAATCATTCCTTACCTTAGCGGCTATCCGCTATGGTAATTAAGCAGCCTTAATGTATTTTTAATAATAGTGTGCAGGAGCAGGGGGTCCCCTGAGCTGAACCGCATTATTTTGTGGCTCAGGGACACTCTGCTTCCCAAGTTACAGGCCCCGGTATGGGGCTTCGGGTGCCAGTGTCGCCGCCATCTTTATAGAGCCCACGTCGCGTCTTGGACGCTATAAAGATGGCGGCGACATTGGGCTCCGATGCCCCATACCGGGGCATGCAACTCGGGAAGCAGGGGGTCCCTGAGCCACAAATCAATGCGGATCAGCTCAGGGGACCCCTGCTCCCGCACAATATTATTAAAATACATTAATGCTGCTTCATTACCATAGCGGCTATCTGCTAAGGCAATGAAGGGGTTAAGGCATAATAGCATGTTTATTGCGGACAATTGCCCCCAATAAACATTGCAATAAACAACATACACCCCTGTGCCCCCAACAACCCCTACACTCCCATTACATATATCACATTTTTGGGATGCACAGCAATGATACTAGAGGCCAGCGGGGGACCTCGGGAGTTCCCCGCAGGCCTGCAGTACCAATTCTGTGCCCCCCCAAAAAAATCCAACAACACAAATACTTAACAATAAATACACCCCCCCTAAAACATACCATACAGTAATGGGCAAAATTACTATTATCCACATATGGATAATAGTGAATGTGCCCATTTAAAATACATAATGAACAATAAATACATTAAATACATATTGCACTCACCCTTGTCCGGCTGCCACGATGAAGGCCATCCTCATCTTCATCACCTTCCATGCCCCCTCGGATGCTGCAAAACAGAAACAAGACTAAAAACAGCCAATGTAATGTCCCCTAATCCCTTAATCACCATAGCGGTTATTAACCGCTACAGTCATTAAGGGGTTAACCCACTCTCACCTACCACTCGGGAGGCCTACATACAGTACCGACACACTTTATTCGAGTGTGGTCGGTACCGCAAGCCGGGAAATCTCCTGGCTTGCTAGTGGCCGCCCCTCGGCGTGCCGCGCGTCATAGACGCGCGGTCACGCGTCTTCGGGAGCGTGCGCCCCCTGCACGCGCGTCCAGGGGCTCCCCGAGGGAGCCCTGGTGTCCCGCGATCGCGGGACAGCGGCAGGGGGTTCCGGGGGACCCGGCGGACCCGGCAGCGGTAGGGAGAGCGCCCCGATCGGAGGGCGCTCTTCCGCTGCTTCGGCGCGCGCCCGTCACTCTCGGGCGCGCGCCAGGCTACTGCTGCGGCAGAGAACGGGCAAATGCTCGAATAAACTCTGCCACAGCAGTACCCTCCCCCACTACCCCCCACCCCATGAGGCCTAACCATCCTCACCCAATACAAAGCCGGGAGGCCTACCCACATACCCTTGGGACCAAAACCCCCTCCCCCCACCCCCAGTATCCACAATAAAAACAATACATTGCCCCACAATAAACATCATTCTATTTATTAAATACATAACCCAGCCCCCCCCATAAATACATGATTTATTATTTTACATACAGGGTTCATACCCCAGGCCCACGGGAGTCCCTGGTGGGCCTGACGGGTGACCTCACAGACCTACAGGTTACCAGCATCATGTTTCACACAGGGTCTGGAGGCCTGTTGGTGGGTCCCGAAAGGTGCCGTGGCCCACCAGGTGGTCTCCGCGGGTCACCATGGGCCACAATGGGGTCCCCACGGATGGCCCGCAGATGTCTGTGGGCCCCGTGTCAGACCCACAGGTGTCTGAGGGGCCTCGGGTTGTTCCCACTTTACTTGGAAAAAGTCCTCCTCGAGCGACTGAGGAGTGCTGATCTCAAGCACCTTCCGGAGGAGACAAAAATAAACTGGAGTAAGGGCTCCAATCCCAGCGGGACAGAGGGTTCTCTTCCTCCGTCCACTCTCATTCAAGTCACAGAAAGATCTCGAATGAGAGTGGAAGGATGGGCTTTGGCCGTGGTCAGCCCGAGCTTCCCACAAACAGGGGAGGTATGTAACAGGGGACTTATCCCTGTTCACAAATGTGCCTCTAATCCAGCAGTGTGGTGGTTAACTGCTGGTAGGCAATTAATTAACACCACCTGCCTGATTGCTTAGAAAAGCCTATCTTTTGAGACAGGAAGTGAGACTCCTTAGCTCACACCTGAGCTGAACTGTGGAGACAGAGCAGAGATTCCTTAGTCCACAATGGGGCTGAACCAAGGAAGGGCAGATGTCTTGAGCGACAAGCTGACCACAAGAAAAATGGGACAAGATTCTAAACTTGGAGCCTGACATTTTCTGTGCACACACGGGTGCGGTTCCAGGAGAGCAGAGAAGCTTCCCCTACAGCAGCCCAGCTAACAGATAAGACTTTTTCGTATAAGACTATTATCTATGTCTGTGTATTGATAAATGTCTCCATGATTTGGGGCTGGTAAATAGCTTAGCTAACCAACCCAGTCAGAGAGGGCTGAGCTACATGTATAGATAGTCTCCAAAGCAGAGATAGGGGTTTTTGGTTGGCTCACTATTTCGCTTATGTTGATTTTTTTTGCTGTTTAAAGTGACAGGCACAATAAAGCCTTGTTATAATTTCACCTTACAACAGTCTCCATTGTGTACCTCTGCACATGTCCTCCTACAGTCCCCCATAGGCAAAGACATTGACTTTGCTATCTGCCAGACAGGCGTTTAACTGCAAACAAACAAATTAGAATTCTGTCTAACATATACCTGTGAAAATACAGGTGTGAATAAAAACACAACAGCTTGTTGAGAGTTAAATGGAATGTATATTGATTATATTAGCCTTGAAAAATGATAGATTTTCATCCTTTTGTTGAGTGAGTCGGGAGAGAACTGCCATCTGTAGCTGGGCCCAGCAAAAAGGAAACAGAACAAAATACTGAGACAAGTTGTGCACTGATTGCAAGAAAAAAACAGACATGTTACTTTAAACAAAAATGTACAAGCAGCCCTGTTAGATATCCCCCACTTTAAGAGGAAAACAGATGAGAAATAGGGAACCTGGTTCCATGTCCAGGCCCTGTATCAGATTAAAACACATTAGAACAATTTGAATACACTAACGTTTCTGAACATCAAACTTGCTTTTTCTCGCCACTTTCCTTCACAGTTTTTTCAGCCCCATATCTGGATAAATGATCTGCATTATGATGCTGACTTCTGGGCCGTTATGATACCGTGAATTTAAATGGTTGCAGGGCTATATACCATCGTGTAACACTGGCATACTTACATTGCATGTTATTTAGCCACGTGAGTGCATGATGATCTGTTATCAGTGAAAATTGCTGCCCCGACAGATAATACCTCAATACTTCCAATGCCCACTTAATCGCCAGACATTCCTTCTCAATCGTGGCATATCTGGTTTCTCTTGGATATATCTTCCAGCTAATATACAAAACAGGGTGCTCTATCCCTTCAACTTCCTGGCTAAGTACTGCCCGTAGCCCCTCCTCTGAAGCATCACACACACAATAAATGGTAAATTAAAGTCAGGACGTTTCAAAACTGGTTCACTGCACAAAATATTCTTCAACTGGTTAAATGCAGCATTACACTCTGGGGACCAGGTTACCCAATGTTGTTCCTTATTCTTTGTTAAATTGGTAAGTGAGGATGCCATGGATGAAAATTTGGGAAAAAAACTTTGGTAATATCCTACAAATCCAAGGAAGGATCTTACCTCCTTCTTGGTTCTAGGTATAGCTGCTTCCTAAATGGCGTTCACTTTACTATTCTCGGGTCGCACCTCCCCATTTCCTAATATGTATACTAGGTATCTAGTTTGGGAGAAACCCAGGGCATATTTCTTTGGGTTTATGGTTGACCCAGCCTCTGAAGGAAAGGCTCCTGCTCAGCTTATATAGAATGGAATAAAATGATAATGTCACTGATGCTCACTATAAACTGGACTGGACTGACGTGGGGAACATATATCCTAAGCCACGGGGATGGGTCCGGATTGCAGGGACGTTAATGTGTAGCCGGGTAAGGGTAGGAGAGTGGAGAGGATAGTGGGTACTTGCCTATGATCCGGGGTTGGAGAGTTTAGAATGGTCGAAATCCGTAAGCCATAGTCGTGGAGTAGAAAGCGTAGAATGGCCGAGGTCCGTAAGCCGTGGTCGTGGAGTAGAGAGTGTAGAGGTCCAAATAAACAAGCCATGGTCAAGGGGAACAAGAAGAGACAGGTCAGGTACAAGTAGGGTCACAAAAGGAATATGGATACCGACAAGAACAGGTACTCCGGCTGTGTAACAACCTGGGAGTCACGCTGCCCTCGGCATGCTCCCCACTCACTCGCAGCTTCTCCGGGTCCTCCCGCGCCATGCAAGCAGCCTCCCTCCAGGACGCTGACTGCAGCCCCACTTGGGCGTGCGTGTGCACGCCGGTGTTCCTCTTCTAGTCCCAGTCCTGCGGGCATGCCAGGTCACGTGCCCGCAAGCGCAGCCACATGGAGGCGCGGCCACACGGAGATGCACCATCCTCTTAAAGGCACAATACCCAAAACTATTGCTGCAATCAAATGCAGCCTTACTACAGGGCTCTATAGTTCCGCCCCCCAGAGCCCTTCTGGACCTATCCCTGTCGCAGCCTGGCCAATTCACACACCCCCACCTTGCTACCCTGCCATTGGACCCTCTCACCTATATATACCCTGCGGTGTCACTAACTCGTCGGCTGAGCATAGAACCAGTTGTTTTCATTACTCTCTGCCTCCCTAGTCCTGTCTTGTCTTGTCTTGCAGTCTTCCTCATGTACCGAACCGGCTTCCTCTTCGACTCTCCACAGCTCTGGCATCCCGAACTTGGCATACGGCAATACGACTCTCCGCTCTTCTGGCATGCCGAACTTGGCATATGGCAATACGACTCTCCGCACCTCTGGCATCCCGAACTTGGCATACGGTAAAACGATTACATCTCTCTCTCTAACCCCGGACTTGGCTAACAGTACCCACTACTATCCGTACCTCTCCTGCCCCGGCCCGGACATCCAGACCATTCTACTCTCAAGACGTGCCCTCGTGGCTGTGGGTGGCGTTATATCCTTTTCACCTCAGCACTGTGGTCCCGCCTCGTTTGTGGTGAGCACTACCTGACATTATGCTCAGCCCAACAATCATGGACCCCGCTGAGGTGGAGCGTACTTTGACTTCACACACTAATCTCTTCGCCAGGCTAGAAACATATCTGGAACAAAATGATAGGTGGATGGATTTGCTTCAGCAGAGCCTTCATTCCCTTACTGTTCAAGCCCGGGCTTCTCGTCTCGTTGGGAACTCTGCCCCTCTCCCCCATCATCAAGGATGTCCTTCCCACCAGGATCCTGCTGCCAGTGACGCTGTCTGGAGAGGGGTTCCATACTCAAGCACTGGCATTCGTGGACTCTGGCTCCGCAGGCAATTTCGTTGATCAAGCCTTTGCAGAACGGAACAAGATTCCACTTACCTGCAAGAGGATTCCAGTGGGCCTGGAGGCCATTGATGGTCAACCACTACAGCCAGCCTTCATCACGCTGCAGATGGTGCCTCTTCAACTGCAGTTCGTCGGGGTTCATACAGAGACCATTACCCTCGATGTCATTCCCACTCCTTCCGTCGAGCTGATCGTGGGTCTTCCTTGGCTCCAACTCCATAATCCTCACATCGACTGGACCAACCGGGAACCTATCCAGTGGGGTACTCAATGTGCCAAGACCTGTACCAGGCTGCCCTAGAGGGTAGGAGGTTTGTGTACCATGCCAGAGGAGGTCAACTTCTTGCCCGTAGTTTATTTGGAATTCCGCGATGTTTTTGACAAGGCACAATCCGAGGTCCTACCACCGCACAGACCCTTTGACTGTCCTATCGACCTGCTGCCCGGTGCAGTCCTTCCCAGGGGGCAATCTTATCCACTTTCTCTTCCAGAGACTAAAGCCATGAACAGTTTCATTGCGGAGAATTTGGAGAGGGGTTTCATCCAAAAATCTTCTTCCCCAATCGGAGCGGGCTTCTTTTTTGTAAAGAAGAAGGATGGGTCTCTTCGCCCATGCATCGATTACCAGGGCTTGAATAAAATCACGTACAAAAAACGCTACCCGCTGCCTTTGATTTCTGAGCTCTTTGACCGCCTTCAAGGAGCAACCATTTTTTCTAAATTGGACTTACGGGGCGCTTACAATTTTGGTAAGGATACGCGAGGGGGATGAGTGGAAGACTGCGTTTAACACCCATGACGGCCATTACGAATACCTGGTCATGCCGTTTGGCCTGTGCAACGCGCCAGCAGTCTTTCAGGACTTCGTCAATGAAATTTTCCGGGACATTCTTAACAAATTTCTCATCATTTACTTAGACGACATCCTAATCTTTTCTAAATCCGTCCAAGAGCACATAAAACACGTTCAGCAGGTACTGTTACGCCTCCGGGAGAACCATCCCTTTGCGAAATTGGAGAATTGCCAATTCCATCTGACGTCCGTGGCGTTCCTGGGATACATTATCTCTGACTCCGGGTTCACTATGGATCCAGCGAAACTAAAGGCCATTCTGGACTGGCTCCGTCCGACCATCCTTAAAGCCATGCAATGTTTTTTAGGTTTCGCAAACTACTACCGCCGCTTCATTCACAATTTTTCCACCATGGTATCTCCCATAACTGCTCTAACAAAAAAAGGTGCAGATCCCTCATCGTGGCCCGGAACTGCCATTCAAGCATTAAATCTTCTCAAGAAGGCTTTCGTGTCCGCCCCTATCCTCACCCACCCAGATCCTAAACTCCCGTTTACCCTGGAAGTGGATGCCTCTGACGTCAGGGCTGGCGCCATTTTGTTCCAAAGGACTTCACCCGTAGCCAGATTACACCCTTGTGCCTTCTTTTCAAAGAAATTTTCTTCCGCAGAACAGAATTATAATGTCGGAAACCGGGAACTCTTGGCAATCAAGTTGGCATTAAAGGAATGGAGACACCTCTTGAAGGTACGGAATCCCCCATAACCATCCTCACTGACCATAAAAATCTGCTCTACTTAGAAGGGGCACGTCGACTGAGCGCCCGACAAGCCCACTGGGTGTTATTCTTCTCCCGGTTCAATTATTTCATCTCCTTCATTCCAGGCTCCAATAACCTGAAGGCAGATGCCCTGTCCCGACAGTTCCTTGCAGCGGATAGGTCTGAAGAGCGTCTTGAAACGATAATTCCTTCCAAATTTATCGTATCCGCCAACTCCTTTAACGTCATGGACTAGATCCGATCCGAGCAATCACAGGCTCCTCTGGGTCTCAAGGCCCTGGAGGGAAGACTCTACACCGCACCGCAACATCGCAAGAGAGTCCTCGAGTGGTGCCATTCCTCTAAATCGGCAGGTCACCCAGTAATGCGGAAAACTAACGACCTCATCCAACGAACCTTCTGGTGGCCAGGGATGTCTAAAGATGTGGAGGAGTTTGTGAAGGCGTGTGGCACATGTGCTTGCAACAAAGTACCCCGGTTTAAACCTGCAGGTCTTCTTCTTCCATTACCCATCCCAGATCAGCCTTGGAACCATATTTCTATGGATTTTATCGTGGATCTTCCAACTTCCAAAGGGATGAATACTATTCTTGTTGTCATTGATCGCTTTTCCAAGCAGACTCACCTTGTTCCCTTGAGGGGTCTTCCGAATTCCCCCAGGCTCGCGGATGTTTTCATCCAGGAAATCTTTTGTCTCCATGGAGTGCCGTCAACCATCGTCTCGGACAGGGGTCCCAATTCATTTCAAAATTTTGGCGAGCCTTTTCACTAAAAATGGGCATTTCATTACAATTCTCCTCAGGATACCACCCACAGACCAATGGGCAGACGGAGAGAGCCAATCAAAACCTGGAACAATACCTTCGATGTTTCGTAACCGAAACACAGGACGATTGGGTGGATCTGCTACCTTGGGCCGAGTTTGCCCTCAACTCCCTACGTAATGACTCCACTCAAGAATCACACTTTTTTGTAAAGTTCGGGTTTCACCCATCCTGCTTACCCTCCTCTCCCTTATCCTCTGCGGTACCAGCGGTTGACAAATGCATCACCTGCCTAAAAAACCTATGGAGGAAGATTCAGGAGACCCTAAAAGTGCCCACTGGAAGACAGAAATTCCAGGCAGACCGTCATCGACGCCAAATTCCGGAATTCTCCCCTGGAGACAGGGTGTGGCTTTCATCAAAGAATATATGACTAAAAGTCCCCAATATGAAGCTGGAACCCAGATTCCTTGGTCCCTTTTCTGTGCTTAGGAGGATCAATCCGGTGGCGTATCACCTGCGTCTTCCACCCTCAATGAGGATTCCCCCAGTCTTTCATGTATCCTTGCTAAAACCAACATTTCAGAGTCCTCGTTTTTCCAAGACCACTTCTCCTCCACTCCCTCTTCTGATCCAAGGTCAACAGAGGTACGAGGTCCAGTCAATCCTGGATTCTAGGATCTCCAGAGGAGGAGTACAGTACCTGGTCCATTGGAGGGGGTTTGGACCTGAGGAACGCTCATGGGTTCCCCACCAAGATCTTCACGCCCCTCGACTCGTCCAAGCATTCCATCGTAGGAATCCCTCCAAACCGTGCCATGGATGCCCGGAAGGGGGGGTACTGTAACAAAACGCAGCTCTGCCGGGTCCTCCCGCGCCACGCAAGCAGCCTCCCTCCAGGACGCCGAATGCCGCCCCATTTGGGCACGCTCGCACACGCCGATGTTCCTCTTCTAGTGCCGGTCATGTGCCCGCAAGGGCAGCCACACAGAGGCGCGGCCATACGGAGGCACACCAGCCACTTAAAGGCACAATACAAAAAACTATTGCTGCAATCAAATGCAGCCTTACTACTGGGCTCTATAGCTCCTCCCTCCAGAGCCCTTCTGGACCTATCCCTGTTGCAGCCTGGCCAATCCACACACCCCCACCTTGCTACCCTGCCATTGGACCCTCTCACCTATATATATCCTGCGGTGTCACTAACTCGTCGGCTGAGCATAGAACTAGTTGTTCTCATCACTCTCTGCCTCCCTAGCCCTGTCTTGTCTTGTCTTGCAGTCTTCCTCGTGTACTGAACCAGCTTCCTCTTCGACTCTCCGCAGCTCTGGCATCCCGAACTTGGCATACGGCAATATGAATCTCTGCACTTCTGGCATCTCGAACTTGGCATACGGCAATACGACTCTCCGCACCTCTGGCATCCCGAACTCGGCATACGGTAAAACGATTACGTCTCTCTCTCTAACCCAGGACTTGGCTAACAGAACCCACTACTATCCGTACCTCTCCTGTCCCGGTTCGGACATTCAGACCATTCTACTCTCAAGACGTGCCCTCGTGGCTGTGGGTGGCGTTATATCCTTTCCCACCTCAGCACCGTGGTCCTGCCTCGTTTGTGGTGAGCACTACCTGACAGGCTGCAAATGAGCACAGTGCATAGGAAGGTCTATGCTCAGCAACAACCAGAGTGCAGTGTGAACCTAAATACCAGAGGGAGCCTATGAGAGGGAGGAGAGGAGTAGTTGTCAAACATATGTGGACCGGTGAAGGGCAGTGATGGGTTTGGATGTACCAGTATAGGTGTGTAGACGAACGCTTTCTTTAGTCTCTCGAAGGCTTTGGTAGACCAGTGAGTCGGATCATCTCCCTTTTTGGTTAGTGCTTTGATTGGGTGCAACTACTGCGGAGAAACCCTGGATGAACCTCCGGTAGTAATTAGAGAAACCCAGGAATCTCTGAACTGCCTTGAGAGACAGTGGTCGTGGCCATTCTATGATCGCCTTGACTTTATCCGGATCCATAGTCAGAACAGTACTGGATATGATGTACACCAGGAACATGGTAGAGGACTGATGGAAGTGGCATTTCTTCAGTTTGGCAAATAGGTGGTTAGTGCGTAATCTACGGAGGACCTGCCTCACATGTTCAGCGTGCTAAGCTGTGTTCTTTGAGAAGATCAGGATGTCGTCCAAGTATATGACTACGCACTGGTCAAGTAGATCACTGAAGATCTTGTTCACAGAATATTGGAACACTGCGGGTGCGTTACAAAGGCTGTAGGGCATAACCAAATATTCATGGTGCCCATCATGAGTGTTAAACGCTGTCCCACTCTGCTCCATGGCGATGAAGTCTCCGGGAAGCGCAATATATGTGAAAAGAATAAAATAAAATGTTGTGGGATTAGACTTCAATTTCTGATATGTTATTCTATTGCCCAAAATTTTATTTGATTATTGCATATATATATCACCTAATAGATTCAGTTTTTTGAAATTGCACTTTATTTCTAGATCTAATGGCTAGCTCCAATATATTTCAAAATAGGAGTAACAGACATCTCAATTTAGACACATACTTTAAGGATGCTAACCTTTCGTTCAAAGAAGACCAAGAGCAGTAAATTGCCACCTTGTATTAAACTTGAGGAACGTACAATGATTAGAGGATACTAAAAAATAATGGATAGATCTACTGTTTCTCAAGAAATAGTAGAAACAAACAATGTTGCAAGAGGACTGAGGTCCAAAAATAATCCATCTATGGCTTAAGTGACATGGATTTTTACAACAATAGGAATAGTGCACAAGACGAATTTCTTCAATCTAATTAAAATTATCATGTCACAACAAGAAAAGCGATTTAAAAAACTAGATAAGAAATTAGAAGATTAAGTTTAGAACATAGGACTCCTTGAAAACATTAAACGTATAAGAGCGAGACCAAAAAAAACAAAAAATATTGATAACTTTAAAAAGGAAGTAATCTGTAAATTAAATACCACTTCAAACATTGCAGAACGGGATCAGCGATGACTTATGCCAAAGGAATAGAAAGGACCTGGCAAAAAGGTTCAAACAAATTGCACGAAGAAATACACAACTAGCCCTGACCCATCGGGGATAAAAAGAAAAAATCCCAAAACTACTTCCCTATGGAGACCATCATATGAGGGAGATTTATAGAGTATTACCCAAAAAAACATGCATGGTTTCTACACAGGTATTGAGTCAAGAAAACGACATTAAACATCCATCTACTGGGGGGCAAATCTAAAGAAAAACCCAAACTCTAGAGATTAAAGATATTATGAGAACCTCTGGGAAGGAAAGTCAATAATGGGCCAATCATTGAATACCCTCTCCTGTCTTCTTCTCTTTTTGTGACAAGGGGGGTGCATGAGTTCCTGGGAAACAGGAACCTTCCACCCCTACAATTCTGGAAACAGGGTCTTGTGTCAACCGAAACACCAAGACGCATGATCAGAAGGGAGACGAGGGGGGAGATTACGGAAAAAGGCACCAAGAAAAAAAATACAATAATACTAAAACAATTTTATACTGCGTAAAAAATTTTTAACGGATTGTTGAAACATTAGTGATCAGCAAGGGAGCTTACATTGCTCCCACCATTGGACCACAAAATTTGATTTATGAGATACACTACATTTTAAGAACATTAACCTCTAAAAAGATTCTTTATGAATAAGGGATGTGGGAGTTAGAAATGGGTGAGGAAGATTAAAAATAAAAAAATTACTAATTCACACTTCACCAACTCTAGTACCCCAAATTTGGTTATTCGAAAATTATAGCCTCAATCAACATTTTTCACCAAATTGTATCTAAGGGGAATCAATCTGAGGTATTCTTTCAATTAGTAAACACAGGATTGGAATCTTTAGTAATAAGTAAGGACAGCAGCATCAATAATCTAACTAAAGAAGAAAAAATAGCGCTAGAAGGCATTACATCAGATATAAAACAATTGTGATTAAACCAGCAGATAAAGGGGGGGGGGTGTTGTGCATCAGGGATTCCATGCAGATTATGAGCAAGAATCAAATAAAATGTGGGTGATAGAATAACAGTATCAGAGATTGAAGTCTAATCCACAACATTATAAAAAAAAACTTCAGCCCTATTGGAGGATGTGAGTAGAAGACTGGGAACTGGGGAGGAACATAGGAATTTCAGTTCCTAGTGCAAGTACCAGTTTCCCGGTCTTTTACTTCCTTCCAAAATCCATAAAAACATATCACACACCCCCAAGGGAGACCAATAATTATGGGACTTGGATTCATTAACGGCTAACCGATGAATTATTGATAGCTACTTACAGGATAGTGTTGAAAAAACAAAATCTTATTTAAAAAGATACCAGGTGCATGCAATTGGGGGCTTGAGGAACATAGAGTGCCAAGATAACATATACTCGGTGACCACCGATGTTACAGCCCTGTATACATCCATAAACATGAGGATGGCCTGCAGGGCGGTAAAAATGTTAATAGGAAAAAGAAGGGATAATGCCCAGGGGTACAGATAGATTCACTCATCAGAGGTATCCAATTTGGGTTGACCAAGAATTTCTTTTGGTTCAAGAGTGAAGTTTTTCCTGCAAATTTGTGGAACCGCCATGGGACCAAATTGTGCACCCAGCATTATGTGCGGTAACCTACTCATTGGCCATGTGGGAAGATCGTTAATATGGTCTGGGTGGGTGCGGGTGCGGAATTTGGTACATGGGGAGGTTCATTGAGCATATTGTCTTGGTTTGGAAGGGTTAATGAGGATTTAGACACATTTTTATGATTTGAAACAATAATGATCTGAACTTAATTTACTTCCAACTTCTAGTAAAACCACTGTTAAACTTTGGACCTAACAATTACATTGAAATAAGTTCTTAGAAAAAATTTCTTCAAAGAGGTGACGCAACAACTACATCCTACAGGTCAAGCTGCAATCTAAACAGATGGAGAAGACAAAGTCCATACGGCCAATAATGCGAAACAGAATTAAACGAACATTGCCCACTGATAATGAAGATGTATTGAAGAAACAATTCTATATATTGTCCAGAAAGGTTTCCGAGACGGAATTACAAAACCCAATGTGATTAAAAAAGCATTGGATTAAAAAAAGAAAGTTATCCAAGAGACTATGTTAACCCAAGATCAAAATCTAGTGGAGATGACAATTTAAAAGTACCTTCATTACCCAATACAATAGGGATGCATACAAAGAAATAACATACTGAACAACCACTGGTCATCTCAAAGAATGATCCCATCATAGGTACTCATTTACCTGATAGAGTCCAAATGGTGTATAAAAAAGCACCAATATAGAAGAATTAGTGGCAACAGCGCTGTGAGGGGTCCACCAATATAAAAAAAAACCCAGTGGTTAGAACCCCCTAAAGGATTTTTGATTTGTAAATTTGTGACAGCCTGCCATTACAGTGTAGAAAATACAAATACCTTTCCAATCCAAAATTACGAAGAAGGTATATAATAAAACAACATTTAAACTGTAGATCCAACTTTGTTGATATTTGATCGATGCGGTTGTGTGTTCTACATACATAGGGAAAAACCATTTAGACCCTTGAAAACCGTTATTGGAACACATAGGAATATAAAAAGAAAAATGACAACCCATAGGTTCTAAACCACCTTCTAATGGCACTAACGGGGACCCTAAAGGGTTAAAATCCAGCAATAGAGCAAGTTAATGCCACGATTGGAGAGGGGACATAGACACACAGCATTGATCAAAAGAGAGTCATTTCGGATGTATGAACTAAACACTATGTCCCGCGTCGTTGAACCTAGATTCGATTGAGACCCTTTTTTGTGATTTAAATGAATTAACTCTTGTTTTTACTCTTAATTTTAGAAATGCCTTTACCAAGAATGACTAAAGTTATGTACTTTCCAATATATCCCCAAGCAGTAGGGAACATTACCTTTGACTACCTGTTTTTAATAATGTTGTTAAAATAACACTGTAGCAATTTAACATTTTATTTAAGTTTTAATAATCGATTTTAAAACCATTTTAAATTTATTGTTTAAATGTTGGTCTGAGGACATAATAAATTTATGTATTTTAAATCAAGTGTATAAAAATGTATGTTTTTATGAATTATTGAATGTTTTTGTACGCCATTTATACAGTCAATAGATGACTATAGGAATAATCACAGAGATGTCCGCTCATTCTTCATATTATAGCCTTAAATACCTATGATTAATGTGAAGAATCAGGTGAATTACCAACCAATGGAAATAGAATTGAGGGTATATATATCCCCACAAGCATAGAATGTCACTCCGATGAAACCTATGTGTGTGAAACGTCGTAGAGTGACGCTCATCCCTGAGACGCTGGAATCCCCGGAAGTGGACGCGATGACATCACTCCGTCTGTTTGGAACGACCGGTGGAACGCACGCCACGAGAGAGGGGAAGCGGAGACACCATCCACCGGCCGGAGAGATCCATGAGATCTAAAATGCTTACCTGTATTTGAAACAATGTGAGTGTAACTTGTTTTAATTACTTTGATAACTAATAAAATACAGTCTGCACTAGTCAGTGTATCTTTTAAATAAGGTTACTGGGAGTCCATATACACGGGGAAACACTGATTTCTGCATCTTCTGGGAACTGAGTGAACGCCTTAAAAAAAACGATACTTATGTGCCTGCAAAAGCTCACACGTTTGTGGAGTATATTAGAGCGAGGGTCATCATATTTGAGTCACTAATTTTATTGAAAAATATTGCACTATATTATTTTATTTTCACATATAGCGCTTCCCGGGACTTCATCGCCATTCATATCACGAGGATTGACCGAGAAAACTCAACCGGTACAGCTGCATCTCCTTATGTTACATAGTATCACTGTTTTTTCACTTTATATGATTGATATATGAATATTTAGAGCGCCACAATTTGATAAGTCTTTTTGTAGACACTCTGCCTCCATGACAGACCGCACCAGGTTGTATGGCTCCCTCAGGTCCATTTAGTGATATCTGGCTCCTTTTGTCTGCCGAATAATTCTGAAATTAAAGGGAAGGGTAACGTTTTTTGACCGTTATCTTGTTGAGACCACAATAGTCTATACAGGGTCTGCGAGATCCATCCTTCTACTTGACGAAAAAGAAAAAAGAACCCCCGCACCGGTGGGTGAGGAGGATTTCCAGATGAAACCCCTAAGAAGGTTTTCTTGTATATATTGCTTCATTGCTTGAGTCTCCAGTGCAGACAGAGGGTAAAAGCAACCATGTCGAATAGTGGCACCGGGCAAAAGGTCTCTGAGATAATCAAAGGGACGGTGGGGCGGTAGTTCTTCAGCTTGACCTTTGACAAAAATATCCCGGAATTCGTAGTACTGTATATCTCCGGTAGGGAGTTTCCAGGCTCCGGTGGTAGCCCAGCGAGCATTATGGAGGTGTCCAGACATTTTCTTGACACTGGGTACTCCAGTGGATAGGCAAAGTACCGGTCCAATCAACTTGTGGTTTATGTCGCTGGAGCGCGATGCCCCTGGGAAATATTCAGCAGGGAGGAAACTGCCATTACCTTCCTTCCCGGTGTGTCAAAGTCCCTTCGGAATTCCGCGGTGAATCGGTCAACATCGGATATGAGATCGGGTCTTTGCTCCCAAATCAGTGAGGCCCAAGTCAGCGCGTCATCCATCAGGAGGGAGATGATGTATGTCACCTTAGAATGGAGAGAAGGAAAATGTGCAGGCAGTAATTAAAAATATATGGAGCACTGGTTAAGGAAACCCCGGCATCCCAGAGGGTCACCCCTGTAGCGGTTGGGAGTCGGAAGTCATGGCGCCGAACTTGGGATGGGGGAGCAGGGGCTGCTACGTTACGCACAGGCGTAGGAAGGCGGTTTAAACGGGCGGTAACCCGGAATGTCTAGGTCCCCTAGAGAAACATTGGAACCCTTCATGCGTTGATTTTCTGGTTCAGGAACCCTCCCACCTTTTTAAAAATCGCTTCAATCTCTTAACAATTGTTGAACCACCTCAGCGGGGTCAAGGCTGAGCAGATAATGTCATGGCATGCTCATACAACGCCTAGACATGTACTTGCAGGGCTGAGGAGGGGAAGATATTAGCTCATATATATATATATATATATATATATATATAACCACTGCCCTAAGCCACGGGGATGGGTCCAGATTGCAGGGTCGTTAACCTGTAGCCGTTCCAGTCTAGGTCAGGGTAGGAGAGTAGAGAGGGTAGCGGGTACTTGCCTATGGTCCGGGGTTGGAGAGTGAAGTATGGTCGAAGTCCGTAACCCGTGGTCATGGAGTAGAGAGTGTAGAGGTCCGTTTAAACAAGCCGTGGTCCAGGGGAACAAGAAGAGTCAGGTCAGGCACAAGCTGGGTCACAACAGGAATATGGATACCGACAAGAACAGGTACTCAGGCTGCAAATGAGCACGGTGCATTGGAAGGTCTATGCTCAGCAACAACCAGAGGTCAGAGTGACCCTAAATACAAGAGGGAGCCAATGAGAGGGGGGAGAGGAGGAGTGGTCAGACATATGTGGACCGGTGATAGGCCGAGGCAGGGTGTAGCTCAGGTGTAGCCCACCTGAGATTAGTGTAGGCATTAGAGCAGGCGTTGGTCCCTGTAAATGGGAAACGTGTGTGCAGCGCGCGCGCCCGAGATTGAAGTGTGACGTGCCGAGATGAGTGTGCAGACGGGACCCACCATGTGCCCCCGGAAGGTGGGGGTGAGATGCCAACGAAACTTGAGCCGGTGGAGGAGCGGGAGACACGACCGCGTGGGCCGCTATGGTGGGATGCGGACGCCGGTAAGTGGGACACACGGGGACTGGAGGTGCGGTCATGACAGATAAATCAGGGTGCATGCAGGAAGTACAATTGCAATAAAGGCACAAGAGGGCAAGCACTGCAATTGCACTTGGTTACATTGATAAAAACTTAATTTTATTCGTATCTCCTAAATTATAAGCTCTTCGGGGCAAGGATTTCCTTTCCTATTGTCTGATTTTGCTGCACTTATTGTATTATTATAATTCCCTGTACTGTATTCATTGTGAAGCACTGAGTACACTTTTGACGCTTTATAACTAAAGACAAACAATCACAGTGAAAATGAGTGGTGGAGCACTGCCTAGAAAAATTAAGGGCTGGAGGCTAATAACAAATAAATTAAAAATGCTTTATTCTAAGGCATAAGTAGACCGAGCTACAAAAAAACAGGTTCTTTAACGCGTTTCGCGCTGTCGTAGCACTTTATCAAAGAGTAACCAGTGTGCAGAGAAATAACCTATTTATGGATGCCTGAATGAGGAAGTGAATTCGCGCCAAAAAAACACCCCTCCCGATCACGTGGTCGGGTAAAAACTACGGGTGCCTCAGGGCCCGAAACACCACTCCATTCAAGCATACATAAGGGGTAAACAACATTATTAAAACCATAATAACAACCAGCTTGCTAAGTATCTGCCTTGTCAGCAGCTTCCTTGTCACCGAGTGCCTCCTCCAAAACCAAGATGGCGATCGGAACACACAGCTACGGAAGCCCAAGGAGGACAAAAGTGCTCACTGAACAAAGCAGGAACTACAAAACAAATAAAACTTTATCAACTAAAAACAAAACACAATCATAAAAAATATATTAAAGAAAAACATAAGACAATATTTAAGGATATATCAAAACATGAATGATAAATAATAAACCATGTAAATATATGAAAAAATGTGAATAAGCACACATAACCCTTTAAAAGTGCAAAAACATAATATATATATCTAATGTTATATATGTGATAGATATAATTTAAATAATAATAATAAGCATTATATGAATCAATACATATATATATGTTTTCTAAATGTATGAACCACATCCCATAAATTAAAAGGAATAATGAAAAATGCAAAATAATAATGTAAAAATGTAAATATTATCTTTTGTCAAATAATGACCATAAGGACTATATGTAATATATATATGTAATATATAATATGTTGTAAACCAAAGATTCATGTTATTTATATACCATTAATAACTAAACTAAATCAATGGATATGAAGTAACCAAATCACAATAAAATACAGATGAGAATTAGGAAACGTTGTGTAAGACAGTAAAGATTCCAAAAACATTAATATATTTTAAAGAAAATGAATCAATTCCTAATCTTGATTGATTCCAGATGGGTAAAGTGTGTCCATGCTGAATATCCAGAACATCTCACATCTGTTGAGCATGTTCAACCTATCCCCACCTCGTGGTGCCATAGGAACATGCTCAACAGCTGAAAAAGAGAAGCCCTGGATACCTCCCTGTGGACAACCGGCAAAATGTCTTGCAACAGGATGAATAGTATTACTTTTCTTAATGGCCCTTACATGTTCCATAATTCTAAGTTTTAAAGACCTGATGGTTCGGCCAATGTAATGCTTGCCACAGCCACAATGGATAATATAAACCGTATAACTCGTGTTACAATTGATGAAAGACATAATCTTAATGTTCTTATTGGGTCTTGCTATACAAATATTAGTAATAGGAATCGCATACTGACAAATCACACAGTGGCCACATTTGTGAAAGCCTCTAGGACAGGGTTTTCCAAACTTTTTTTTCCGTGGCCCAGTTATTTTTATACTTCTACTTCGTGACCCACTAAAATTTTTATATCCTATACTGGCCTATAGGTAAAATAAAACAGATAAGAATGTCCATACAGAGAGACTGGAGAGGGGCAGAGAGAGACCAGGGAGAGGGCAGAGAGAGACCAGGGAGGGGGCAGAGAGAGACCAGCGAGGGGGCAGAGAGAGACCAGCGAGGGGGCAGAGAGAGACCAGGGAGGGGGCAGAGAGAGACCAGGGAGGGGGCAGAGAGAGACCAGGGAGGGGGCAGAGAGAGACCAGGGAGGGGGCAGAGGAGACCAGGGGGGGGGGGGCATGATGAGAGACCAGGTGGGGGCAGAGAGAGACCAATGGGGGGCATAGATAGCATGGGGGGGGGCAAGAGAGACAGGGGGGGGGGGGGCAGAATAGACATGGGGGGGCAGATAGAGACCAGGGGCAAGAGGGACCAGGGGGGGCAGAGGGAGACCAGGGAGGGGGCAGAGGGAGACCAGGGGGGGGGGGCAGAGAGAGACCAAGGATGGGGCAAGAGAGACCAGGAGGGGGGGCCAGAGAGAGACCCGGGGGGGCAGACAGAGACCAGGGGGGCAGAGATAGACCAGGGGGGCAGAGATAGACCAGGGGGCAGGAGGACGAGGGAGGGAGAGAGAGATCAAGGATGGGCAGAGAGAGACCAGGGGGGCAGCGAGATGACCGAGGCGGGGGGGGGCAGAGAGAGAACCAGAGAGGGCCAAGAGAGACCAGGGGGGGGCAGAGAGAGACCAGCGAGGGGCCGAGATGAGCCAGGGTGGGGGCAGAGAGAGACCAGGGAGGGGCAGAGAGACCAGGGGGGGCAGAGAGAGATCAGGGAGGGCAGAGAGAGACCAGGGGGCCCAGTTCCAGCAGTCCCAGTGTAATAAAAAAGTGTAATAAAATGTCCAAAAGTGCTGAAAGTTAATTTTTTTCCTGCCTGCTTTGTGTGGTGTGGGGGGGACTGCATCACTTGCCTTGTAGTCAGAAACACAATGGAGCAGCAGCAGACAGGTTTTCTCCTTCTTCCAGGCTTGCTGGAGTGATGCCAGGCTCCCTCAGCTTGTGCATGCTCTGGGCTTCCATACCCACCCCCTTGACCTCCCCCCCCTCTCCTCCCCTGACCTGGCGCCGTGAAGATGCAGGAAGTGTTAGAGCAGGGCTCCGGCTGATTGCTTCTCCACATGGGGTCCTGCACAGCTAGTGCAGAGTTCTGTGGGGGTAGGTAGGGCTGGGCACCGGTTCTAGGAACTAAGAAAATTTTAGGTTCCGGTTCTCCCGAACCGGTGTGAACCGGTGTGAACCGGCAGAATCCCACCACTGCCCTGGAGCCCACTACAGCTGGAGGTGCTGAGTACCATGAGAAGAACTTCAGTAACAGAACCCAAAAGCCTGTCCTGTTCTCCCTATAACAACACAGCAGCTCAAGATCTCCTGCACCAAACAGGTATGCACCATGACACTACTAGGTAGACTGTAGAATCTGCCAGAGAAGGGGGGAACAGGGCTACACCTATAGGTAAGGCATGGACCCCGGGGCAATCGCTGATCGGCCCCCTACGCTGTACTAGGGTCTGGCTACATGTCTTAGTGTGGTGCATACCTGCTGGCAACAGGAGGGCCTGAGTCTCCTGCGACGGAATGGGGGATGACAAGAACAGGCTTCTGGGGTGGATGCCTTCGTTCTCATCTAGTGGTGCAGCGCCTCCATCTCTAGTAAGCCCCAGGAATGCGGGGTGGAATTCTTATAGAGAATATTCCCACACAGGGATGAGAGATTCCAGTCTCATACGATTGTCTCTTTAAATAGCAGCAGCAGCTCTTTATTCTCACAGCAGCAAGATCAGCAACAACAGCAGCACAATCACCAGTCAGGTACAAGTTGTATACTCCATCCAGACTGCTCTCCTTCCGGATGGTATCTTCCCCTGCCACCACCCTGAGCCAAGGGCACCCAGGGTGGGGCTAGCTCTTCCCTCACCCCCTAAACTGGGTGAGAGGCATTGGTCCACCTCACTGCTATAATTCCAGCAGCTCTACTCAGAGGCTGCTGGCTTCTCCTTCTCCAACTGTAAACTCACTAACTGTCACACTGGACCAGCCAGTGCCACACTCTCTCCAGACTTTGGACTAACTCTTTGACTGACTTGGACTAACTCTAAATAGGAAGTGCCCTGCTCATTATGATTTCAGCAGGCCCAGCCCCATGTGCCTCTTGCCTTGACACAGAGTCAGGTGGCCTATTTCCACCACTCAGGGCAGGGCTTGAAGTGGGGGAAACCCATGATAACTCCTGGCTGCCTGCCCTTACCAGGGCTTATACCAGGAGGAAGAAAGAACAATAGCCCTATTTCTTAACAGGGCTACACTCTCCCTCAGGTGAAATCCAATGGTCCCCACTTGGACCTAATTTGCTGTGCCATCCTGCAGGCGAACAATCTGTGGATCAGAAACACAATTGATTAGTGCGTACACATCAGACTGTCCCACCCAGATGGAGAATCAATAACATTGGGTACCTCCCAACATGGAGAACCCGAACTAATAATAATGGCTTGGGTCAGGTTTCCTTATTTCCCACCCATTGTGATCCACAACCTTTACATAAAAGGGTTGTACAGACCCAGACTCCGGTCGGTACAGGACACTGTGCATGTTAATATTCCAGCCCGTACTCCAAGCTCTTATTACATACCAAATTTTCTCTTCCCTCAAGTAGCGGCTCTACCAAACTTGGTTCTGAGGTACTCAAGTACTGCTTCTCGGAGACAGGTATCTCTCTGCTCCTCTATTTCCTGCATAATGGGCTTGGGCACATACGGGAATTCATAGCCATGGGATTGCCGGTAACTTGCCACTATGGCTCTGTCTGTCCTACTTAACTTGGTCAGCTTCCAGTCCCCAGCCTTGCCTGGCAGTACCCAGAACTGTGGCTCCTCAGGGGCAACATCATCATACAAAATAGATGAGCCTTTGGGAATAATTATTTTATCTCCCAGTACCGGTTGTCTAGCTCGTCGGCAACCTCCTAGGGAGAAAAGGTGCTTACATCCCACTAATAATCTACTATTCCCTTCTTGATAAGCACAAACCTGGTATGGTCCATACCCTCATGGTAACCTGTGAACAGCGGTGCCCACCACTTATCTTGGTGCTCGTAGGATGATGCTACACTCATACCTGCCTTAGAATCTACTCTGGAAGACACCCCTGACGTCTTCGGCCTCAGTAGAGTGCGAACCTTTGCGTCTACCTCGGATAAAATTTGTGTAGATCGTGGGGTTCATCTTATGTACTACTGGACTCACGGGACCCACTTCTGCAGTAGTATGGGACCCTCGGGCCCTACCTCTAGGCACAGGATTAAATGCAACAGGGTTAGGCACATGTATAACACTGGATAACGGTATCTCCCCATCAGACCCTCCATCACTGAGTTCCCAATCCCTCCAATCAGTGGAATATTTGGGATTCTTTCCCAGCTTACTCCCACTATGACCCGGTGATATGACACGTGACAGGACAGGGGCAGTGGCCGGGGCAATGGCGCTAGTGGTGGTGACCATGGGATCAGCAATGTCCTGCAAAGTGTCTCTGAGCCGGGCAATGCCGCGACCGGTAGGCATCTTCCTACTTGCTCTTTCCGCCGCACTGCGGGCTCCTCTACGGGATACCTGGGCCTTGAACTCTTCAAATTCTGCCTCCAATCCCGCTCTCCACAGGGAAGAAAGCAAGTCTTCCGGGCCTCTGCGCCAGTCGGACCCAGAAGTGACGTCATCGCTGGTGGCCGCGGAATCTCCATCCGCTCCGTGGTCTCGCACCGGAAGTGCGTTGAGGACCGGAAGGGGCGGTGGTGGACCGTCAGGATCGCAGACGAGCAGGTAGACCTCAAGCCCTTCTCTCTCCTCAGGTTCCGTCTTCGCCTGGTGGGAGTAAGGGGGTGGTGGTGTCGCCTTACCGCTCCGCTGTCGGCCGATGCTCGTTGGTTCCTCCGGAGCCGTCTCGGATCCCATCTCCACCGCACTGGAGTTGCCACGGCCGTGGGACTTCTATGCGGCTCAGGCCGCACCAGCGCTCGCCGTCGGGAGGTCTCCGGACTCGTCTGCTCCCTCTCACAGGTAAGTGGAACTGTCTCTTTCTTACAGCTGGGGTGGTTCGTCGGTAGGCGCATCGCCACCGATGATAGGCTGCCTTCATCCGATGAGGTCTGCAACGGTTCCTCAGCTTGGAAGTCGCCTCGAGCCCTGGCTGCACCGCCAGTGGGTAGTGGTACGAAACGGGCCAGCTCCGGTACCTCCACTGCGGCCGCGCTATCTTCCGCCGGAACATCTCTGGTTGGCTGGGCCTCGGTCCCTACCTCAGGGGTAATATAGGGGACCAGGACAGCCTTCTCCTCCGCCTCCGCCACCTCGATCAGGGTTGCTGGAGAGGCACCCCGCGGGGTCTTAATCATAGGCCATGGCTCGACAGGCCATAAGTAGAACGTGCCGCACTGGGGACATCGTGCTGTTGTGCTCGGGGCTGGTCTGGGTGTCCTTCAGTGTACGCCCAGGCACCGGAGATACTCTCGGCCATCAACCTCCACAACCAGGAAGCCTCCTGGAAACTAATAGGTGGTCACACTCAGATCATCCATCTTTTGCGCGGGGGTTGAGTAGTTCAGCTCGCTCTTAGCTCCTTCTCCTTCAACTGTCCAGCAGAAGTGCAGTTCCTCGCTCTCACTTCCTGTCTCTCCTTCCGATGGGGAGGACAGCTCTGATTGGTTCTTTGCGTGCCCCCTACCTCTGGTGGAAACTAGAGGAGGGGCACTCTCTCTCTCTCTGCGTGACGTGGCTTCGTTTGTCGGCCAGTCACTGCACAGGTGGGCGTGCTTTCGGCCTTCTCGCCGCTCCGCTCTGTCTGCTGGGGATCTGGGTTTGGCGCCAAACCCCTGCACATCTCTCGCCACATATTTTACATAGCCTGTTTGCACGCAGCACATGCGTGATCTAGGCTCGGCGGGAACCGCCATTTTGGATCGGCTGCAACCCGCGTTACAGTGAATGACGCTGCTGTTGCCATTTTAACCTCCTCCATGCCCCGCAGAGCACATGTATCTCTCGCCGCCATCTTTAATGAGCCCTCTAAGCCCACGATAGTGCTACTCTCAGTGTCTACTGTGCAACATGTTCCTAGACACTCACTATTCTCTCTGGATGCTCTAACCCACGAATACAACGTATGGCATACCCCAGGCTAGGCAGAACTCTTTCTTAGTACACCGCACTCGCTGACGGTTCATCACAAGCACTCTGTGGTGTGTTCTCTGGGTACTGGCTAGGGTACTAGGCATCTCCTAAGTATGGGCGTCTCCTACTTTTGGCCACTCATAGTGCAGACCCTGGGCCATGGTCCCTGGACAAGTTAACAGGCTAACCCCCCCAGTTGTCGTACGCTATCTGCCTCAAGGGACTAGGACAGCTATAGCCATGTTACCCACATTTACATCACACTCTTAGGGCACCCAGGGCGTACTGTGCGAGAGATCATTCTCTCCTGACTACGCCTAGTATGCAAACATGCCCTACTCTCTGTAGCACTTGCTCTGAAGGTGTACCTAACACTTTCAGTTCTGCTTTGCTGAAAACCTGTCCTGTTTATCTCAGCAGCGCCTCAACTGTAAGGCATGGACCCCGGGGCAATCGCAGATCAGCCCCCCTACGCTGTACTAGGATCTGGCTACATGTCTTAGTGTGGTGCATACCTGTTGGCAACAGGAGGGCCTGAGTCTCCCGCGATGGTATGGGGGATGAAAGGAACAAGTTTCTGGGGTGGATGCCTTCGTTCCCATCTAGTGGTGCAGCGCCTCCATCTCTAGTAAGCCCCAGGAATGAGGGGTGGAATCCTTATAGAGTATATTCCCACACAGGGATGAGAGATTCCAGTATCACACGATTGTCTCTTTAAATAGCAGCAGCAGCTCTTTATTATCACAGCAGCAAGATCAGCAACAGCAGCACAATCACCAGTCAGATACAAGTTGTATACTCCATCCAGACTGCTCTTCTTCAGGATGGTATCTTCCCCTGCCACCACCCTGAGCCAAGGGCACCCAGGGTGGGGCTAGCTCTTCCCTCACTCCCTAGACAGGGTGAGAGGCAGTGGTCCACCTCACTGCTATAATTCCAGCAGCTCTACACAGAGGCTGCTGGCTTCTCCTTCTCCAACTGTAAACTCACTAACTGTCACACTGGACCAGCCAGTGCCACACTCTCTCCAGACTTTGGACTAACTCTTTGACTGACTTGGACTAACTCTAAATAGGAAGTGCCCTGCTCTTTATGATTTCAGCAGGCCCCGCCCCTGTGCCTCTTGCCTTGACACAGGGTCAGGTGGCATAGCTCCACCACTCAGGGCAGGGCTTGAAGTGGGGGAAACCCATGATAACTCCTGGCAGCCTGCCCTTACCAGGGCTTATACCAGGAGGAGGAAAGAACTATAGCCCTATTTCTTACCAGTGCTACATATAATAGTAATAATCCCCTCAGAACAGGGCATGACTGGCCAATAATGCCCTGGCTGGGTTAAAGTCCCTTGTCTTCGCCTCGGGCCTTCAACTCTTCCAGCCAGGGCATTATTGGCCAGTCATGCCCTGTTCTGAGGGGAGTATTATCTAAATAAACTACAAGAAGGTATCTATGTTAGCAATTACAGCTTTTCCTTGGATCTCGATGACCTTCAGCTGTCCTTGTGGCGACATTCTTATAGATAGATATTTAAGCATGTGTTATCTGGGGCTGGGATGGCGTGTTTACTCTGCTCACCCATCCTGTCTCTTGTTGCATGCGGAGTCAGCTGGTTTTAAGATGCTTGGACAGAAAGCCACAGAAAAAGAAGGGATAAGCGGTTCTGGGGTGCTCTTCTCTAACATAACAACGTTGAATAGGTAGAGCCTACTCTTTAATAAATAGAGTGATTGGTGTGATCAGTGGGGGGTTGCAGGCAGCGTGGGAGGACCTGATAATGAATGAGGGAAATTAAGTTATCTGATTTCTAATACACAGAAGCTGATCCTATGCCATTAATAACTTTATTAGTGTGTGAAGCAGCCAGTTATTCTGTGGTTTAGATGCTGTACAACAAGCTGACATGTCTGTTGAGACAGGCTGCCCCTTCGAATGTAATATAACAGGTGCAGCTCTGTGCTGTAGCTCTTAAGCTGTCTTAATGTAGAATTTCCTCAATAAATGTATGATGAAAGCTGGTTGAATACATTTGACTTCATAAAGATAAAGCACATGGCATTCATTTAAAGGTAAAGAAGGATTACAGACAGGCTACCTAATGCCCAGCTCAAATCTTCACATATTTAACACATCAATAATAACTTAAACAACCATTTGTACAACGTTAAAAAAAACCTCAGCATAAATAAAGAGCCTGATTAATCATATAATGTATCATTTGAAACTATTTACAAATCTTTACGGTCAATGGGGCTTTCCAGATTTAAATGAGGGATGCACTCTTTAAAATGTACATTTCATTGCATTTAACAAGTGCAATAACACACACACACACACACACACACACACACACACACACACACACACACACACACACACTTTATGCACTTTAAAGATGGACTATGTTTACATTTGAACTGTGCTCACAAATAAATGTGGACGACTCACATTTTCTCTCTTTTCTAACCCAGTGTTTCCCAACGGCTCTACCTTAGGGTTCCGCTGTACTGCCCTGGGGTTCCGTGATAGGATAAAAAGGGTTCCCCATTCTCCCAGTGCAGGGAGAAAGTTGGCAGGCAGTTTCCTCCATCCTGATTAGCCGCTGTTGGGCACGGCCTCGGATATAGTACGCCCACGCGCCAGTACGTGAAGCGATCCGTGGCCTGTAGAGTGTGCGACAGGGAGGCGTGGCAAGGGCGTGCCAGAGGTGTACCCGTGACGTCACGTGAGCGGTTCGCCCTCATTGGCTGAACTGCGCACGTGACCCGGCCATCGGGAGACAAAATTTAAAAAATTTGTCTCGCGAAAAATCAGCCGCCCTTTGCGCTCTATGGCTGTCCTCATTGAAGTACGGCCTTTTGTTTGTGGGGCACGCGACGTCACTCGCGCCATTGCTAGGGTTGCCAGGTGGCTTGTCCAAAAATACTGGACACAATGGTAAAAGATGCGACCCCCCCCAATACATAGAAAACATGCCCCCACGCCCCCCGAATACATATAAAACTTGGATGCGGAGGGATGTGGGGGGGCCCGCGGCCGGACAGAGCAGTTTCCGCCATGCATGGCTCTCCCCCGCTGCAGACTTTTCTCTCCGTCTGTCCCACGCCGAGGTGTCTGAGGCTGACGCACACCGGGCCTCCCGCTCACGCCAGCGCGCACCGGAAGCCCAGCTGACTTCCGGTGCTGACGTCAGAGGACCCGGCGTGTGGAGACATGGAGAGAGAAGCCTGCAGCGGGGGAGAGCCGGGCATGGCGGCAACTGCTCTGACCAGCCGCCGGCCCACCCGCAGCCACCCTGTGTTCGAAGAGAGTGGTAATACCGGACACATATATGTCCGGTATTACCTTTCATTTTAAACTTGTCATGGAGTGCTCACCACAAACTAGACGGGGCCGCGAGGCTGAGGTGGGTGTATTGATAGCCACTGACCAACAACCGAGCAGACACGTCCGGAGTGCAGAGTGGTAGTCGTGTAGCCGGGCCAGGGTAGGAGAGGTTAGATTGGTCGAGGTACTTGCCGGAGTCAAGGAGTGGAGAGATTGGATAGTCGTTGATGCGGTGCAGGGGCCCAAGGGTAGAAAGAGTAGAATAGTTAAGTCCGTAGCCGCGGTCCAGGGGTCAGAGAAGTCAGGAGTCTGGGTGCAAGCTGAGGTCAAAACACAAGGAGTGAAACAAGACAAGGCAACAGGAGGCTGGAGGTAAGCACACAAATGAAAACAGGTTTATGCTCAGCCAATTTGCCAAGGGGCCGGCTGAGCATATAAAGCACAGAGAGCCAATGGGGATGCTGCAGGGAGTGAGCATAATAGGTATGCTGTGTACCAAAAGGCACTGGAGGAGTCAGTAGCAGCTGTGGAATAATGGATTGATTTAACCCCTTGAGTGCCTGTGTCCACGCAACATCTGCGCGTAGTCCGACCGCGCTGTGCGCTGCCCATGTCGTCACGGAAGCGGAGCCTGGAGTCGGTCCCTGTGGTTCCTCTCCCTAGCGGTGCAGTGCCTGCGTGGAGGTTGCGGCTGATGTGCGTCACTTGTGATGTTGCGGAACGCATCACGGGGGCGGAGCCTCGAGACAATCCCTGCGGTGTCTCCCCTTCTAGTAACGCAGCGCCTGGGTGCAGGTTGTGGCTGACGTTTGTTGCGAGATGCTTGATGGGGCGGGGACTCACGCTGATCCTCACAAACCGGCCACAGGGGCAAAATACCAGGCTGTCCGGTTCAAAAACCGGACACCTGCAACCCTAGCCATCACACCGACTATGGACGCGGCTAAGGCTGCGGCCATGCAGGGAGTGAGGCGCGAGCTCAGCGTCACCCTGGACGTAGCCAAATGCAGCCAATTTGGATGATGGGGGTGTGGCCAAGCAGAGGAGGAAGCCGCATGGGCTGGAGAGAGGCAAGGCTTGGTGCCTGTTTGTATTTGTTCATTGCTGATGTGTGTGTTTTCTGTGTCTGTGTGTGTCCTCTGTCTCCTGTGATTCTGTCTGTCTATGTCCTGCGACTTCTGTACTGTGCCTCTCTCCTTTCTCCTATGACTCTGTCTGTCCTGTGTCTTCTGTGACTTTCTGGCCTGTTGTGTGGGTTCCTCAGCACTTAG
Organism: Ascaphus truei; assembly: GCA_036426205.1. NCBI lineage: Eukaryota > Metazoa > Chordata > Amphibia > Anura > Ascaphidae > Ascaphus > Ascaphus truei. Next base: position 77,750 of record WSYH01001034.1, on the reverse strand, counting down.
CACTGTGATTATGGGGGGCCTTGAGAGAATTAAAGTTCAATCACTGTTCTAACTTATTTTATTCCAGCGACTCTGTTTCATATATGTTACAGAAAGTCTGCCTTCAGTCTCACAGCACATCTAATTGAATCTAATTAATTATTTAAAATAATTTAATTTGTTAAAAAAACATTGCCGGCGTTTATGTTACACCATACGGATAAGACAGATAATATCATTAGTTCAGACACCAAAATACTTTAATGCATGCATTATGGAGGTTAGTTACTAAAGGAGAGGTAACTGTTATCGTGCCATATCATAATTTATATAGCTTACATTATGCCGTAACTAGATACAGTAGGTGAAACCGTTGCACAAGTTAGTAAACTTGTTGAATTTTGGAAACTATGCAGCTCCTGAAAAAAGAGCAAAATGTATATAACATAGCCACAAATAGCTAAGCGCAAACTTAAAGCTGCAGTTCAATCTTTTTGTTTTTTTTTTCATTTATTTTTTTACTTCAATAGTTTCATGTGGGCAATCTCTAATTACCTAAAGAACTGTATAGCTGCAGGTCAATTCATTCTCCATGTATTGATAGGTGAAATTTGGTGACATAATTAGTGAAGGGATCTGTTTATATTCTGCTTTAGTCCGTCAGTGGAAGCTCATGAATATTCATGAGCACTCCTGCACTGACATGTGCTAGAGGGAGGGCAGGGCTGACAAAGGGGTGTGCCAGGGCTTGTGACAGGACATGAAGGGGCAGTGCCTTAGCAAATGGCTGTTAAAATAGAATACAAGAAAATTGGTCTTTCAAAGTTGTTTTTTTTAAAACAGAAAATGCTAAAAGTATTTTTTCTTACTACAGAACTGATTTATTAAAAAAAACACACATGCAGGATATTGACTGAACTGCAGCTTCAATAAGAAGTGAAATAACAGCACTATTTTCCCGATTTAACCACAGCGGATGACTATTATTTAATGCGCACGTTCTTCCCTTTCCACATACTCGATGATAAATTTTCTTTTAAAATAAACACTTGCCATTTAGTAAAAACTGATTGAAATATATTATTCGCCTTGCTAAATACTGTGTTAATTAGCGTGCGCTATCATGAGATAATGACACCTTCAAAATGCTAACACTGCTTTTTGAAACCTGGTCACGAAAAGGGGATTGTGTGAGAATCGCCCTGAAAGATATAAATATCTGGCAGTGAAGGAAACGGCCCTAGCCAAACTTTAGACAAATTGTATTCTTTTCTGCTAGCTAAATGCAGCCTTTACTTATTAGGCAAGTAGGAAAGTAAATAACTTTGACTTCTTTTTGGACATTTCACTAGAAAATTATACATTGTCAATGCCAGGTTGTTCTGATTTGTGACCGGTAGACATTTTTCTGCAATATGTTAAAGCCCATAAGCTTTAAATAAAAAACCACGTCAAATGTTTTAAGAATCTTCTTTAAATGTTTTTTTAAACTAATCCGTAAAAATGGGTATATTTAAATCCCTAAATTGCAGCAGTCAGGAGAAAATGGCAGATACCCATCTGCTGAAAATATCCGGGCTTTTCCCAACCTATTTATATAATCTTTATTCTCAGCTCCAGAAAAGAATTCAATCCAAATACTACTTTTATTCTCTAAGACTGGTGTTTGGATTTAAATGTAGGGGAAATTGAGTGTGTTCAGAGCTTGGCCACTACCCTGTCTTAGATCTGACAGTACAACTTTTTACATCACAATATTCCGCAGCCTTCCTGTTTGAAATACTATTATGATTCAAAACATATGGGAAAATTCAAAGGATACTATCGCCGCCTATTCAAATAAATCATCAAGTTTAATCTTCGTAGGATTCAAGGAATAATCATTTTCATAGAAGACAACTATGAGATTTAGGGGCCTGTTCAGGTAGCTTTGCTAAGATAAAAACAGATACACACAAAGCGCACCAGAGGTTACTGAACAGCTATATTAAAAGTAATGTAAAAAGCGTGTATCCCCAAGAATTGAACAATTATAGAGTCAAGAGTATTTATTAGTAATAAAAAAGGGGGGTCTACCACAGACCACACACGCAAGACAAGCGGTACAAAGCCCGCTATAAGACACCAGCGTGCACATGCACAAATCACAATACAGATACTAACATGAAAAGACTAGTAGGTCACACAGAAAACCACCCTGAAGGCTAAGTAGTGTCAGAAGGTGTAAGCACTAATGCCAGGCAGACCGCTGAAGGGGGGAGACGGGCACTCACCAGGGATGCGCGAGCTGGAACCGCAACTGACGCCAAGTGTCCGGACCGCACTAGTTGCGGAGATGATACCACAGCGCGAGCTTCCTGGTCTCTGCCTCTGCCCCGTCCAATCAGCAAATGCGTAGAGTGACTGCTACGCGTTTCGTAAGAACGTGCTTCGTCAGAAGGTCACGTCTGAGTTCACTCACGCGTTTAAGTACGGCATAACAGCCAATCCTTCGGTTAACTCCTCCCTAGTGGCAACAGCATCAGCTCTTCTGAGTAAGACCCTTTTCTTGTTTTTTGTTGAACTAAAGGCTTCAAGGGGGGGTCATCCAAATCCCAACTAAGCCTCCTGTGTCTTTTGTTATCTACCTTTGCATGAAAATGTCAAGAAATCACGCACCATGACCGGGTGTGCCAAGGAATTCAACCCGCGAAAATGCCGGATATCGGCCGCTGCATCTGAGAACACCTTTTGCAAGTCTGCAGTGTCGTGATTTCAGCACAAAGAATACGATAGAGAGATAAGATCACTGTCATATTGCTCGGTTAGACATGTTAGCTCTAGATATGAAATTCATGTAAAAACAATATTCAGTAAGATTTTTCGCTTGGAAGATACCGTTTGCTAAAAAATGTCATATCGATTGACTTTGCAGTTGCTTTTTCAGAGCTCTTGAGATGCGATCTCCCTGCACAGCTCTTAGGCCTCGTCCAGGGTGGCGCTGAGCAGGCGCGCCCACGATGGCCGTGATGAAACACATTGCGGCAATGTGTGTGGCCAGCGTGAGCAAGCACCTTCTCGGCGCTTAGAACAAGCAAATTTGAATTCGCCGCTTGCAAGCTCGTCACGTGAGCGGTTAACTGCTAAGGTAATAAGAGGTTAACCACCACTACCCGGTTTGTTGATGGTAGAGGGGATGAATGAAGGTTACAGTTGTCCCAGGGTGGGTGGTTAGGCCTACCGGGAGGGATTAACCCATCCCTTACCTTACCGGTTACAGATGCTAAGGTAATGAAGGGGTTAGCCCCCACCGCGAGGCAACTACCCCTTCACACAACCCCTCTACCACTACCACCACACAGGAATGGGCAAAAGTGCTATTACTCAAATATGGCTAATAGCACTTTTGCCCATTCAAATAAACAATACAGAAACATTACTGTAAAATATTTAAAAAAACATTACTATAAAAAAATACACTACTGTACATTTAATCCAGTGATTGTCACTGTAGTCATCTATGCCCTATTATTCTCATGCTTCCCTCCCTTTAAGGTGATATAACATCCCCCCAAAAAGGGAAGGCATCACATGGTACATCCACCAATCGGATTGGTGGATACAACTTGTGATTCGATCAAGTTTGGTAGAAAAGTAATTCTCTGCCAAACCTGATGCCTGGACACATGGTATATCCACCAATATGATTGGTGGATGTATTACTTGTCAGTCAAATGTGACATCACAAGCCTTATATAAGGCCGGTAACATCTCATATACAGTTGTTCAATTTTTTATTAAACATGATGTTCATTAAACAGCTTCTAATACTTCAGTGGACAATTGTGTAACTGTGTGTGAGCACTGGGATATTATTACAATTATTATGCTTTTAAACTCCTATGTGCTCATAGTGGAGAAACAGGTGCACAGTCCACTGCAGTGGCCAAAAATGTCCCCAAGATAAAGCATAGACAGGCACGCGCAAAATAGCTGGAGCTTCATCTGTCAGAGTTGCTGGAGAGATATGAGTTATTAGTGATAGGACTTTAACAGACAAAGACCTCGTGGAAGCACAGAGACAACTTGACTTGCTTGTGGTTTTAGGGCAGGGAGAGGAGATTAAAAGAAATAGAAGCCTTGCCATGAAGTCACTAGCATGTTACTCTGCTGCCCCTGCAAGCAATTCTGTGTCATGTGAGTATGTCCCCAGACTATTACAATAACAATATTGCACATGTCTGAAAACATAAAAGATCTCGATGCTGATATAACATTTCCTAAGTCACTTCAACACTTGTAATATGGGGTGCCAGCCCCTAATCAGATTCAAATGATAAAATCAGCTAGCGCTCATGCCCATGTTGGTGAACAAATAAAACAAATATAAATTGTGTTAAACCGAATCCCCAAAAATTACCCACACATGACACATCATATGCACATATCTTAGTAATGTCATCACGCTAATAACGTCCATAAAAAAGGATACTGCTCTCTTCAAAGGATCCAACCCAAAGGCCCAGACAAGTGCTAAAAGAAATAAAAGAGCGCAAGGCCCATAGTGAAGACTGCCTTTTAATTAAACAAGAACAACGGTTAAAAATCCCTTGCAGACGTAAATGATGTATTAGCACTCAATGGTGTGAAATAAAGGGATGTAGAATTGGAGCCGGACCTTCCGCAACGTCCACGATATCCTGCCGAGTTTGTTCCTCCCGTCTGGGTATCCTACGCTCAGCGAGCGAAGCCGTACTGCTTCCGCGTCACACGCTCCGTGACGTCAGCGCGGTGCGTGATCCACGTGTCACTTGGGGGAAGATCTCTGGCTGATAGTGATCCTGCTTCAGCAGGAAAATCTGTGCCGGCTACGAACAGTTCAGCTTGAGTCACAGCATACAAGTCTTTACTGAATTCCAACAAATACAGGTAGCCCTCGTTATCCAACGTTTCACTTTACAACGAATGGCACATCCAATGCTTTACAACGCAACCCTACGGGCCATTTTTCGACGCCTGAATGCGTTATCCAACGCTCACCGCCACTGATTAACATGGGACTCACTTTACAACGGTTTCACTATCCAACGCTACTGTACTTTCAGAATGGATTCTGTTGGATAAACGAGGACTGCCTATACCGAAAAATGATCAAGTTAGAACAGATACTAGAGACAAAGGGAAAGGTCCCGCTTCAAAAGATCTACCTTTAAGTCATAGGTATTCCCCCCAGAAACTTAGAATCGCCTATTATTGGGAGAGATCTTAGATCAAATAGCAGTATGGTACTAAGGCCAGACCAAAGACAATCATTCAGAAAAACTATTTAACAACTGACAATATTCAGATCGTATCAACCCCTCAGGAGTCTTTTTTAGGGAGAGCAACCAGGTCACAAACCCGGAACATGTATCAAGAAAAAGAGAGAGAGAATGGAGAAGGAACAAAGAAGAATAGATTTCTTCCAACCCTGTCGGACGAAAAAATTTCACGGGCCTCTAGAAGGGGTAAGAGAGGAGGTACGAAAAGTAAATGTAAAAGAGAAATATGGTACCCCACACAGGAAATAGTGAGGGAAATGGGGATATTTAACGCCATTCATTTTACATTTCTCTTTATTATCTATAATATATTAATTATGAGCTTTCCATATTATATTATATTCTATATAGACTAAATGCCAATTGATTATTGGTAGCTCATGAATGATGTTAGCGCATATATGTCTGCATCACTACAATAGAACAACAATTTCAGTGGCCATGACCGATTTGTAGAATTTGGTAGCTATGGGTGATATGACCCTATATAAAGTACACTATGAAGCCATAGAGACACAGTGCCCCTGACGAAGAGATCCTTGAAACACGTAGGGCAGGGTCTCCGTATGGCGTGTATGCTGTGACTCACGCTGGACTGTTCGTGGCCGGCACAGATTTTCCTGGGGAAGCAGGATCCCTATGACCCTGAGACCTTCCCCCATGTGACGCGTGGATTACTCACCGCACTGACATCACAGAGCACGTGACGCGGAAGCAGGACAGCTTCGCACGCTGAGGGTAGGATACCCAGACTGGAGGAACAAACTCGGCCGGATATCGTGGACGTTGCGGGGGTTCCGGCTCTGATTCTACAGCCCTTTATTACACACCATTGTGTGCTAATACATCATTTACGTCTGTAAGTGATTTTTAACCGTTTTTCTTGTTTAATTAAAAAGCAGTCTTCACTATGGGCCTTGCGCGCTCTTTTTTTTACATGTGTCAGAAGGGCAGTGAGGAATGAGATGGACGCTGGAAACAGTGATACGGAAGCACAGGAACCTGGTTCAAATCCTGATGTCAGCTCCTTGTGACCTTGGGCAAGTCAATTTATCTCCCTGTAATATAGATTGCAAGATCATCTGTGCAGGGACTGTGTCTGTAAAAATCCTATGTACAATGCTGCTTACCGCGCACTATAATGTAAGTGTGAAGCGCTTTGAGTCCCGTTGGGAGAAAAAAGCGGAATATGCAATAAACTTATTATTATCTGTTATAGAATAATAATATTGGGTTCCCTTGAAATAATCCCCAATACTTGATCATGCATGGTGCAATGTACAGTGTTAGACTTTATAGATGTAGCCCTGTTTCCCCTAGAACACAGGAAACTACCAATTGCTGCTCTTATACCTGTTGGCTCCAGGAGCCTGAGTCACGGAGAGCCTGGGGTGTATACTTACTCTGGTGCAGAGCCTCCACCTGTGAGGGATCCCAGCAGAGCGGAAGCAGCCCCTCACAGGACACAATAATAACACCCACACAGTATAAAATAATGACACCTTTACTGTTTAGCAATGGTTATGTAATAGGATTACTCTCCCTTATGGACAAGATATATGGCACAACTACCACACGCCTTGCAGGGCTTACTTCCCCTAAATGCTACCCACCATCGTGTCCCACACTGTGTCCAGAATATTGTGTACCTCACACAGAGTCCCCAATAATACCACAGTATGTAAGTCCCTTGGTCACTAGTTCCACAGTGTCCCCAAAGAACCCACCCTTATAGGTGTGATCAGTGCCTGGTTATATACCGGTATGTTGGTGCACTTGTTGACCTTTACCTGCCGGGCACTGCAGCACCCGGTCTGATGAGGCTTCGCAAAGGATCCGCCGATCCTCTCTCCCACACCGACGTCGTCAGGGGGATCCCACCAAGGCAATATCTCTGTAGTCTCTTCAATGAGGCCTGATCCCAAACCTCTCTTCAGGGAGTTCAGCGTCTGCTGTGTCCCTAATATATCTAGATACTACAGGGATCCGTTCCCTATGCTAGGGCCTGTCCCTGTAGCAGCCACAAGCTACAGTTGACCAAGGGCGTATCTTGGACCTAGGGGGGTATATGCTGGCCTAGTGCAGAGGTTTACTTGCCCTCTACACGGACCCTCTGTCCCCTACCTCTCCCTGTCACACTCTGCCTGCATGATCCCTGTGACACACTTCCTTATCCTGCCAGCACTTCTCCAGCTCCTATTGGCTCCCTGGCATCAGGTGGGACACTTCTAAGGCTCATGGGACTTTTAGTCCCTTGCAAGAGCCTTCCCTGATTGGCTAGCGTTCGCACGCTTTTCCACTGCGCAGGCGCAAACTAGAATGGCCGCCGCCGCTCATCTGGCATGTGCAAGCTCTTTCATGATGACGCCACCGGAGCCCCCGGCGACGCCATCGCCATCCCTGCGCACACCAGCCTCCTACCACCGCACGCCCCCTGCCACGGAGCTCCTGCAAGCACGCACGCGCACTCGCACGCCCCCGGCAACTGGCTGCAACTCTCCCAACCGCGCGGAGGTACACAACAAGGGGGGGCACATCTCAGAGGGGGAACCTGGCTACATCGACATGATTGGAGAGGGTGTGAGGCACATCAGTTGAAAAAAAAAGGAATCAGTATAGAAATATGAGAATAAAACAGGGTAAAATGTTTTTGATAAAATGTTAAGGTAGATAAGGGACGATTGGGTGAGCAAAAGGGTCTACCTACCAACGCGTTTCTATGTTTTAATGCTGAATATCTGCACATGGCTCTTGTAGATCCATGCATATCGTCCTTGTAGATCCCTGCATATGACTATTGCAGATCTCTGCTTATTGCTCATGTAGATGCCTGCATACGGCTCTTGTAGATGCCATAATATGGCTCTTGTAGATCCCTGCATATGGCTCTTGTAGATCCCTGCATACGGCTCTTGTAGATCCCTGCATATGGCTCTTGTAGATCCCTGCTTATAACTCATGTAGATGCCATAATATGTCTCTTGTAGATGCCTGCATACGGCTCTTGTAGATCCCTGCATATGGCTCTTGTGGATCCTGCATATGGCTCTTGTAGATGCCAGAATATGGCCTTTGTAGATGCCCGAATATGGCCCTCGTAGATCAATGCTCAGGGATACCAGCCTAATCTTGTATTGAAAAGTCTCTAGTACACAATGGTATGCAATGTGTGGACAACCAGCTCCATGGATGACTAATGAATGCTCTTTGAACATTGGAGGGTTAGATATCAAAGCCTTAAAGCTGCAAAACTGGTGCAAAAACAGCACCAGCTTTATTATTTTTACATCCCATTGAAAGCAATAGTGTTCATCTCTTTGATGAATTGGGTGCAGCTGTTTTGTCCCAGTTTTGCAGCTTGGAAACCTTGATAATAAACGTACTGGTGTCTGTATAAATCATAGGTGTTCCCCAAGCATTGACATATAACTCTGTTTCTGCCAGAGCGCCTGCAACTCATTGCCAAGCATCGCGTTGGTTTACCCTCTGGCCCATGAAAAGGTTATTTTTGTCCATATGTTATAGGTAACCTATAGTACAAAGTAACTTATGTGCTACACCGTCGTTTTTTCTATGGTGGCATTCCTGGGGTACATTGACAAGTTAGACACTGACTGTGACAGGCAGTGAAACGTAATCTTGTACCAACGAATTAACATGACTGTGCATGACACAACTTCCAAACACAGAAATCCTGGACATTGCCAAGGTCAAGATACTGGGGCTTTGGAGCTCCCAGGTATAAGTTAGAAACTGTTCTGGGACCCAGTTTCCATTAGAACTTCAGATTGTTTGGCTAACATATGGTGTGCAGCCATTTAAATACTCGCCGTAGATAAGAATCCACAAAAAGGAATTTAAATTATATGCATCACATGTAACTCCAGGCTTATGGAGGTTGTGTTTGGGATAATTTTTGTGTGGGCCTAATATATTCTTGCTATAAGCCTTTAATCGTCTAGCAATGGAGGGTCCTCTTAGAAGATGCCCACTGGACAGTAGCACTTAACTCATGAGGGGGAAGCAGGCTGAAGATCTCTGCAGCACATAGAAATTGCTTTCAATAAGAGGACATCTAAATATCATCCATCAAATGAGGATTCTTTGGGCTTCTGGGGATAAAAAGCCACCTAACGCCACTTGATAAATGTTCTTCCAACCTAATTAAAATGAAGAAAAAGGAAGAGACTTTACTGATTTTAATTCCAAATCTCCCTGACAACAATTTTCAGAAAGTGGACAGAAATTCTATTCAAAAACGTTCAGAATTGAGAGTCAGACCATTGTCATTACTGGTACTGAATGTGACAAATATATACTGTACCTAGTACAGAATATGCATACAAATAAATGACAATGCAAAGTAAATGAGAGGAGTAACACCCAACACTAGCAAAAATGCACATGCTTCCGATTTTAACAGTAGATAAGAATGTGTGAGCCCGCGTGAATCGTACGTGTGAGTGTACAAGTGGAAATCTGTACATATAGTGTATACTGTATATATCTGTGTGTCTGTGTTTAGACTATGAATCAATGATGTTGTTTGTGTTTTAGAGTTTACATTAATCAGTGTGTTAATGTGTGTCTGTGTGTGTGTCTGTGTGTGTCTGTGTGTGTGTCTGTGTGTGTGTGTGTGTGTGTGTGTGTGTGTGTGTGTGGGTGTGTGTGTGTGTGTATCATTGTGTCTTTGCAGTGTGTGTGTGTTAGTGAATTTGTGTCACGGGGATAAATTGCAACATGTGGCAATAGGGGACAGCAGCTATAGAGTGCAGAAGACTAAAAAAAATACATTGGGACCATCAACGCATTGAGAGTGTCATGGAACAAGAATCACATTCCTGCCCGACCCCCCTTCTGCTTGTCAGCTCCTTAAGTTCAGCTGCAGGCATTGGTTCCACATACACACACTGTGCCTGTGTAACATGCAACAATGTTGCATTTCTTGCCTCTGAGCACATAATCAGTGAACTGCTACTGCAGCTTCTCCAGTCCTCCCAGTTAATGGACTTTCCCATGTTCTCCCCTGTCTTTTGCTGACAGTTAGTGCAGTCCCACTCAACCTTTGGTGTGACCCCAGACCCTCACTTCCTTTTCCACCCTAGATTACAGTGAGTACAGACCTGTCTGTATACATGGTGTAGTAGTGTGTGTGAGGGGGAGGCTGGTACTGCCCGCGCTGTACCTGTGCTGTGTATACATGGTGTAGTAGTGTGTGTGAGGGGGAGGCTGGCACTGCCGCTGCCCGCGCTGTACCTGTGCTGTGTATACATGGTGTAGTAGTGTGTGTGTGAGGGGGAGGCTGGCACTGCCGCTGCCCGCGCTGTACCTGTGCTGTGTATACATGGTGTAGAAGTGTGTGTGAGGGGGAGGCTGGCACTGCCACTGCCTGCGCTGTACCTGTGCTGTGTATACATGGTGTAGTAGTGTGTGTGAGGAGGGGGAGGCTGGCACTGCCCCTGCCCGTGCTGTACCTGTGCTGTGTATACATGGTGTAGTAGTGTGTGTGAGGAGGGGGAGGCTGGCACTGCCACTGCCTGCGCTGTACCTGTGCGGTGTATACATGGTGTAGTAGTGTGTGTGAGGGGGAGGCTGGCACTGCCGCTGCCCGCGCTGTACCTGTGCTGTGTATATATGGTGTAGTAGTGTGTGTGTGTGAGTGGGAGGCTGGCACTGCCACTGCCTGCGCTGTACCTGTGCGGTGTATACATGGTGTAGTAGTGTGTGTGAGGGGGAGGCTGGCACTGCCGCTGCCCGCGCTGTACCTGTGCTGTGTATACATGGTGTAGTAGTGTGTGTGAGGGGGAGGTTGGCACTGCCGCTGCCCGCGCTGTTGATTGAAGAATATGGGAAGCGCAGAAACATGTAAGATAGAATATGCAAATTGTTCAAATGTTCCTAAATTTAGAGTTGATCAATGCCACTACTCACATGGCCCAGAGTGAATATAGACCTATAAAGTTATCTTTGGGAGAATATTCCTCTCCTGTTCACTGCCAACTCCAGAACTTGTATTTTTACCAAGCGAACATCTATCTGTAATGGATCCCCTTCTTAGTATACAGTGTCTTCCCTTCATATTCAATTATCATGCACAGAGAACATTTGTATAAAAAGCAATGCATTCACATAAAAATATAGTACAGCACTCTGTACATAGGCCGCGCTTATAGTGCCATCAACAGCAATGTTGCGTCAAAAAAACATCGCGTGCGCTTATAGTAGGAGCGGCAGGACGGCGTGACGGCTTGGTCGCGATCGGTGGAAGTCACTTCAATTTGTATTTTCCAGCGCCCGCAGCGTGACGTCAGCTTCGTCGTCGCCGGCACTCTAAGCGCGGCCTTACATACATCAAATAAAATCGGCGGCCTGCATTGGAGCGTGTCCACAGCCTGGATCGCGCGAGTCTCCTGGTGTCCCGGGTTCCTTCTCTTCCGCCTTCACCACGGGATGCTGATTGGTTCAGGTTTATCCTCGGCGTCCTACGGCGGCTCAGCTAGCTCCAGAAGGCCACAGATTAATGTCAACGCGTTTCGCAATAGATTTGCTACTTCAGGAAACCGTGATGTTGGGCTGTGTGACCAGATGATTTTTATACCCTTGTCAATCCCATCTGACTAGACTCTGCTTTTTAATTAGCGTTGATTTGAATCATATAGCTGAGTATGTGTGTCCTGATTCTTCACATAATGTGTGCCAGTTCACTTCTATATGATTAAATTGATGATATGCAAATAAACATATTTGTAAATCCTGATATTATTCTATTTATTACAGACAATAAAAAATTTCAAACTTTATGTTTGCAATCCCTGTATATTTTCTCTGGTTGACATTTCGCCATTATATTCATAGCATGAGGCTGCTGAACTAATACGTCGCACACAAAGGAATACAACTCCCAACGCAGCTAACTATATGTACAAATACCATGGATATCTTACACATTCAAATGTAACCATGTGTATAAACACAGCCCCAATGGACCGTGACTACATGTGCATGTGCATAGAATCCCAGCTTCGGTATTAAAATGTAAATCAGTCCGCCAGAGAAAATATGTAGAGAATATTCAGTGATATAAACGCTCAAGTGCCGGATCCACCATATATAACTGCTCATAATCTTCCACGGAAATCCACAGCACCGGTACGGGGGGGGTTTGGTAAGTAAAATAGGTACAATACTTCAGTGGTCTGAAATCTTCAGGGGGACTAATGATCCCTGAAGCGGCAGAGTAAAGGGAATTGTCCCACCACTCCACACCTCATTGGGATAATCCCTGGATATAACCGAACCACGCAGACAATAATGTAAAGACGGCTACTCACGTGTCTGGAGAACCCCCGTCCTGTGCCCGTCTTGTGCCCGTCCTGTGCCCGTCCTTGGGCGTGCTGTCACTGTTGACAAATCCAGATCCAAATACAAAGAAGTGTAACGCACAGACAAAGAGAGTGGGTCAAAAAGTAGATTAAAAATAGGTCTTTTTATTCGTCCATATAGAGGAGCGGAAGTGTTAACCTCCTCCGTATTTCGTGCCCCAGCACTTCTATATGGACAAGTAAAGACCTATTTCTAATCTACTTTTTGACCCGCGCCAGAGAAAATACCATTTAACAATAAAAAATACATACATCACGCATAATACAAAAAGCTGCATCTCTCTTTACCTCGGTATATGTCCATGAGGTTGATTACTCTCTGCAACGTACAGTTGCAATGTAAAATGAAAACGTCCTAAAAATGCATAATTAACAAATATATTAAAATCCAAATAAGTATAAAAAGGTCACAAATATTTGTTGAATAGTTTTATAAGGGAATAGCAATGTAGGGGACATAGGACAATTGTGGAAATGATTTCTGAAAATGACAGAAATGTAGAGTCAATAATATAATACCTTCAGAGCAAAAAAAGATGGTGGGAGAGATACGTGTAATCCCAAGGGCATAGATATAAACTCAAATGAAATCATTTCTAAGACAGGAAAGCACCGATCTCTATCTCTACGTTGAGGCCGTGGGGGGACCAGGGTGTTCAGACGATAGATCCAAAAAGACTCTCGTTGGCATAACTTGCTCAATCTGCCTCCCCCTCTCCAACTGGACTGTACAAATTCCAAAGCATGTCAGTCCAATAGGGTTACCCCCATGGGCTAGTGAAAAGTGGCCTTGAAACATTATGGGTTAATAACCTCTTCTGTATATTGCCCATGTGCTCCTGTATGCGGACCCTCAGAGTTAGTGAGGTACGTGCCACATGCTGGAGTCCACATTAGAGTAAATATTCAATGAAGGACATCTTACAGATGAGCTATTGTTTGACAGGGAAGACTTCTCCTGTGATATGTTCATGAACTGTAGTTTATCTGAGGAGCCATGCTTACCTGCTTTACACATAATACAGCGAGAGAAACCTGCTGGTTCTGTGAGCCTGTTCTCCGAATTCTCCTCTATATAGAAAAGCCTAGGCACCAATTTTCTCTTTAAATGTGGAACTTTTTAAAAAAAAATATTTTGGGATCTTCTGGAATGGTCATGCCTAAAATCGGACCTTTTTTGGCCAGATGCCAGTGTTTTTTTTAATTATATTGGTAATTCTTCCTGACTCTCTATTACATTGTGTTAGAAAAGCCGTATTGTAATCCTTATCTGGATTGATTTTATTTTTCTGGGCTAGTGTGATATTTCTATCCAATGATTGTGTTTAAACAATGGCTTTCTCTAAATTTGCTCTATTGTAATCTCTCACAATAAATCTTTCTTTTACGATGTCTGTTAGTTCTCTAAAAACCTCATCCTTAGAGCAATTTCTCCTAATGAGGTCAGTGGAGAAGACAACCACAGCCTTGGCCGTTGACTTCTTGATGGTCTGGACAATGCGTGGGATGTTATTGTCCAGCAGGCTGATCTTGATATACTCCATGAAGGCTATGCAAGCTCCGGCCTTGAGGATCTCTCCCCTGATGACCTGGATACCCTGTTGCCCATAATCATTAGCCACCGCCACCAGCCCCACCCAAGTCCAGCCAAAGTGCAACACCAGCTGAGCCAGTCCATGCGACTGGAAGGCGTCGCTGGGAACAGTCCGGAAGAAGGAGGGGAACCGCGTCCGGTCACTCAGGAGGGAGCTGGTGGAGAAGTGGCTGATCTGTTGGGAGGAAGACATAGAGCTATATTTACTAGGTTGCGCATTAAAGTGAATGGGCCATATGGAGTCATATCATATGGGGTCCTATCATATGGGGTCCTATCATATGGGGTCCTATCATATGGGGTCCTATCATATGGGTCCTATCATATGGGGTCCTATCATATGGGGTCCTATCATATGGGGTCCTATCATATGGGGTCCTATGGCATCTTAATAAATATGGCCCATGGTTCTGAAACAAAGAAGGTTAATTGTACATTAAATTACAAGTTCAACTTTTAGCAAAGTATTTGTTGTGCAACAACATGTTGGAGATGGAAATTCACCTTGAGTGCAGAGTGGACATTAATAGTGTGTGTAAGCTTGACATATTTGGCCTTATTTACTTTGCTATTCCATATGACATCTTCCGAAGTTGGAAGAAACCTTCAGGCCGCTCAAGTCAAAGGGTATTTCATGGAAAGATGTCTAATGAAGTAGCACCACTTAGTTAATGGGGACCATTGTATTTTGGGCATGACAACCCACACAACTGCAGAAGACCTTAAACAGGGTTTTTAATGGCTCTGAATTAATGACTCAAATATAACCATTTCTGATTAGATGTCACAAAGATTGATTCAAAATGTTTTTTTCTCCAAGCAGTAAACATTTGTATTATATGCTGTATTATATACTGTATTATATGCTGTATTACATACTGTATTATATACTGTATTACATACTGTATTATATACTATTTTATGCTCTTCACAAGCAAATATCTGCATTACTTTGTGACTGGGTTGTCTTATTTTCATCACTCTTACAGGGTGTGTATGTAACAGAAGAGCCAGACAAGAGGACATCCCATCCAAAGTAATCTTTATTGAGATGGGTATTTACTCCGAGGAAGAGACAGTGCAGTGGGGAAAGTGATATACAGTATTAGTAGCACACGGGAGCAGCAGTGTACTGAGCGAGCACTCGAACTTCTGCTTTCTGTGGCTTATTGTTTTCAAATAGGCAGGAAGCAAATGCTGTTAAATTGTAGCAGTTTAAGCGTTGATTCTCATGAAGACGGAAAAGGAAGTTAGGGGAAATTACCCGTGTGAAACAATTGTAATATTTACTGTTGATGTAGGATGTGCCTTTTGTGGTTTCCTTTATTGTGGTATCGGGTTTACTATATTTTGTCTAACACACGTGGCAGGGTGGAGGCTTGCGTGGAAGTAGTAGCAATGGTGTAGGATGTATCTTTTGAGGTTTTGGGGTTTCCTTTCCTGAGGTATCGGGCTTACTATATGTGATATTAAAAAAAACTGCTTTTCAATGCAGAAGAACGAACGGGTCCATGATATCTCATTAGAGACCCGTTAAACAGAATTAAGAGATAATGGCTCATTATATATGGATTCCAGACTTTTGTGCCACAGTAAATGAGATGGTGATTCAACAAGATGTATGTTACATTTTGTCTTTACAGTAATTCCCACCCCAGCAAAACGTTCACAGAACACATTCATTTCGCAATTGTCTCTGTTTTGGACGAGTTTATTAAAAATTCTGGATCCTGCTCCATCTAGAACAGCAGAAACTTCGAGAGTTGTTCTATGCCACCCTACGCTGTTGAGGAGCAAAGACGCTCTCTGGAAACAGATGTTTATTTCCATATGCAGCTCTCCAGAATACCTGTTGAGGACCACAGACAGCTTTCACTGCGGCCCGTGCTGGCTCTCCCCCTGGCCTTCCTTCTCCCTCCTTCTCCCTCCACCTCCCACCTCCTCTGTAGAAGCTCGCTCTAGTAGTACGGCACTTCCGGTGCCGCCTGCTGCTAGCTAGAGCAGGTGCAGTCCTCGCCGCCTTGAGCCTCCCACCCGCCGCATCAAGCCTCCGGTCCGCTGCTTTCTGCCACCACCGCCTGAGGTAGGCCTGCTGTATAGGGTGCTGGGATGGGGGGTGAGTGGTGGGCGCATTACCAGCATAGCATGGGGGGGGGGGTAGAACATGGCCTGCTGTAGAAGGGTGCTGGGATGGGGGATCAGTATGAGGGGTGAGTGGTGCGCACAGAGGGGGGAGATCTGTGGTGGCTTGTGAGCTACCGGAGGAGGGAGATGCAGGGGGGAGAGTGTCAAATAATTCTGGTGACTACTTTAAATGGCTTATGGACTCACGAAGGAAAACAGAGTACGCTTTTTGAGAAAAAAGTAACTGTTAGCGAGAAAGCTCAAGAAGCCGGTTACTTATTAGCTGAGATTGTTGCACAAAAAAATGAAAAGTCTCACGACCGTTGAGGATCTAATACAGCAAGGTCCCGCTTCTCAGCAATATGGCGATACCGAGAAAGGGGCCGCCATGTCTGCAGAACCGGCTGCCTGCTCAGAACGGGCCGGTTCCGATGTCGCCCATGCACAGAACGGATCGGTCCGGGGACGCGCATGCACAGAATAAGGTGTTTTGCCGATGATGCGCATGCGTTGGGATGCGCACATAACAAAAATCGCCAGTTTCCGCATTCCGGCGATTTTCGCTTTGCGCGCGGGTTCCTTAGAACGGAACCCGCCGCATGACTGGGGCCCTCCTGTAACGCCCGCCTGTGAAATCATAGCAAAAACAATGCGAGGCAAAGAAGCTGTAGGTGAAGTAGCGAAGATTCCCGTATCTTATAGTACTATTAGGAGGCGTGTAGATAACATGTCACGAGATATTGAAGAGGTTCTGTCCGAAACGCTAAAAAATTGTAATTTCGCGATCCAAGTCAACGATTCTACAGACATAACAAGCAAAGCTCAACTGTTGCCATTTGCAAGATTTGAGTACAATGGAGAAATAATTGGAAAACCTTCTTTGTTGCAAGGAACTTGAGCAAACTTGTCGTGGGCAAGATGTGTGCAACATGTCCTCTTATTTAGAGTCTCTGGGTTTATCGTGGGATCGTCGTGTTGGAATCGGCACAGACGGCGCCCCCTCAATCATTGTCTCAACAAAGGCATTTGTTACTCTTGTCAAAGAAAATAATCCAGATATAATTACGACCCACTGCTTTCCTCAAAGGGAAGTTCTTGTTGCTAAAACAATTGGAGAAGACTCGAAATGTGTTCTTGATGCAGCTATACAGTTTACTTTATTAAGCAGCGTCCACTGCAGTCCCGCATGTCTGCAAACATTTGTGAGAACATGGGGAAAGACCACGTGACCCTTCTTCTACACACCGGAAGTCAGATGGCTTTCGAGGGGGAAAGTGTTGGCGCGTATTTGAAGTACGAGAGCAGCTCCAGATTTACTCCAGAGAAAACAATCAAAGTTTTTTTTTTCCGACTATCTTGAAGACGAATCGTGGCTGCTGAAACGAGCAAACCTGGCAGATGTTTATGAACAGCAGGCTTAGCAATAGTGCCCAATGTCATGCAGTAGCTGCAAAGGCAAACAAGATCTTATCTTGCATCAAACGGGCAATGGATGGAAGGGAAGTAAACATAATTATGCCCCTTTACAAAGCATTAGTAAGATCACACCTTGAATACGGAGTACAATTTTGGGCACCAATCCTAAGAAAAGACATTATGGAACTAGAGAGAGTGCAGAGAAGAGCCACCAAATTAATAAAGGGGATGGACATTCTAACTTATGAGGAGAGGCTAGCTAAATTAGATTTATTTACATTAGAAAAGAGGCGTCTAAGAGGGGATATGATAACTATATACAAATATATTCAGGGACAATACAAGGAGCTTTCAAAAGAACTATTCATCCCACGGGCAGTACAAAGGACTCGGGCCATCCCTTAAGGTTGGAGGAAAGGAAAGGTTTCTTTACAGTAAGGGCAGTTAAAATGTGGAATTCATTACCCATGGAGACTGTGATGGCAGATACAATAGATTTGTTCAAAAAAAGGTTGGACATCTTTTTAGATGGGAAAGGTATACAGGGATATACCAAATAAGTATACATGGGAAGGATGTTGATCCAGGGATTTATCCGATTGCCAATTCTTGGAGTCAGGAAGGAATTATTTTTTCCCCTTAATGGGGTTTTTTGTTTGCCTTCCTCTGGATCAATAAGTAAGTATAGATATAGATAAAGTATCTGTTGTCTAAATTTAGCATAGGTTGAACTTGATGGACCTATGTCTTTTTTCAACCTCATCTACTATGTAACTATGTAACTATGTAACACCTAGGGTAGTGAGGCAATATATTATTGCAATCTAATGGTATAGTATGTCACTCACAAGGGCTAATCTGAGTGTTCTCATATCACGGTATCTTGTTAGCTCCTGTATCAAATGTAGGAGCAGGACTTCAGATATTTTATCTATAAGTATCTTGCAATACGATTGCAGATAAAAATAGAAAGGTTCGACCTTATGGTCACCCAATGGTGGTGGTGAGAGGGAATGTGGAATAATAGAAATATAACAGAATACTCACACTGGCCAGTGTCAGTACACACTGGTAGAAGTTTCTTTCTGCTTCTATTTTCTTTTTCTTTATCCGCTTCGCTGCTGATGAAAAATAAACTATGGGACACTAAGGTCTAAGGGGGGTAAACTTTATTAAAACAAACGGTTATAAACAAACTAATTAGATTGCAATAATATACTGCCTCACCACCCCCTCCTGTGCCGCAGTTGTTACTTACATACCCTGATCTAATCACCTTTTCATTTTCATGAGAGGAAAATCACCGAGGAACTTCTCCAAAGAAGATTCGGAAGCTAGAGAAACCTTGATGGGATAGAACTTACACAAGGCCGTGTAAGTTATTTACTCATATCTTTCCACCTTTATACACAAACCATTGTATGCTCACCTCCCATTCAAGGAGTCTATTACATACACTGATGTTTCAATAGAGGTGTTTTCACCACACTGATCACCAGTCAAAGAAGACACACCACCTACTTACCCTCCCTCACATTGTGCTCCCCCATTTTTCTTGTGTTCCATTGTCATTAAGGGTCCTTGATAGATCCTGCTGGGGTTCCGAGTCACACGAGGACATCTTAAGAACATTATCTTAAGGCTGTATTACATCCCATTGTTCTCCATCCATTTACAATATTTTATGAGCACCATAAAGAGGTAGCGCCCGGGTACTTTTTTTGCAATACTGGAGGAAGGACCTGGGACCCTACTGAGAGTTTATGGTTCGTGTAAGATTGAAATACCATTGAAGGTGCAGTCCTTGCCAGCGTAGAAATACAACAATGTCAGTGACCTGTTTAAAGGGCCAGTCCTTGGACCAAGGTGCACTAATGGCAGTGACATGTTAAAATGGTCAGTGTGACGGTCTCAAATCAGGAGGTGGACCCGCAGGGATGAGGTAGGGATACAAATAAACCGACCACAACCCAGGGACAGAGTACTGTAAGAGTATCCGTAGTCAGTATGGAAGCAGGGGTCAGGGCTGGCGGCAGAGGTGCAAAGTCGAGGATGCAAGCGGAGGTCAGGGCAGGTGGAAGGCAGCGAGGTCGGGGTCACGGTCCAGGGTCAGTAACAGGAATTCAAAACAGGCAAGAGGGTAAGGCGTAACTGCAAAGACCGACGGGAGCTGCAAACACACAGAACTTTGCTCGCCGACTCCCTATGGTAACTGTAGCCTTATAACGCAGGCTGCCAGTACCCAAAATGGCCACAGAGAGCAGAAAGGGCAGGAGAGACAGAAAACCTGGACCGAAGTGAAAACCCGTCACGGATCAAGCAGAATCCTTACAGTCAGTCCCTCCTAGGGTCATTGTGTACTTATGGCCGTGACATATCTAAGGAGTTAGTCTATCTAAGGCCTCGTCCAGGGTTGCTGCTTGCTGGCGGAGGCGCGCTTCCGCTCAGCACTGATCCCCTACAGCCGCAATTAGAGCGGCTTTAGCAGGGGCTCGCCTACGCTTCCACAAGCGCGCGGAAGCGCAGGTCTTAGCAGATTTTTAAATTTCAGCGCTCGCCGGTGCGCAGGGCCGGTCACGTGAGCGGTTCGCCCAATGAGGGCTAACCACCTCCGTGATGTCACTGGCCCGCCCCCGGCCCGCTCCCGACACGCCCCCTGACGGCGCGCTGTCTATGGCCAGGGAAAGCACCCGCTTTCCCTGAGCCTCAGCGCGCCAGCGGGGAGCTTGGCCGAGGCCTTAGGAGCAAAGTGTACTAATGGCAGTGACATGTTTAAGGGGTCTGTCCCTTTTAGGGGTAGAGACTTCTCTCTCTCTCCCACAAATAGTTTTATTGAATTTTCAATACACTTTCATACTCTCTCTCATTCTCCCTCTCTCTCTCTCTCTCTCTCATTCTCTCTCTCATTTTCTCTCTCATTCTCTCTCATTCTCTCTCATTCTCTCTCTCTCTTTCTCTCATTCTCCCTCTCTCTCTCTCCCTCTCTCTCTCTCCCTCTCATTCTCTCTCTCCCTCTCATTTTCTCTCTCTCATTCTCTCTCTTTCTCCCATTCTCTCTCTCTCTATTAGACGTCTCATCCCCTTGGATTCTCCATGTTATTATCACTGCCCGCTGTGTCGTGTTCTGCGCTGTCATCCTGTGCGGGATTCTGGGATACATAAAGATTAAACGTAAGTAATCATCGCTTTATCTCCTGCATCCGGATTGGCTGCTAATCCCTTTCTGTCTTGTGACAGCAACCAATCAGAGATCTCCCTCCTACTATGCTCAGCCAGCCTCTTATTACCCTACAGTATGATCCTCAGGTGGGACTTTGAACCCATGAACCCTCTGATTGGCTCAGGCAGTTTTCATGGAAACCTGAATAAGTTCCCGCCCCCTCAGCATAGCTCGTTGGAATGTTCCATTCTCCCACAATAAAAAGGGGGAGCTCAGCGTGTGTGTCAATATCACACACACAATAAAAAGGGGAGTTCTCATCGTAACGTGTGTGTGCAAACCCCCACACACAATTAGCCCCAAGTGTTAAGTGGATTTCATTGGGATTTTGTAACATTTTACATTTTTGCCCCCGTTTTGCACCCTGGAGACCTGGCCAAATAATGATTGTAATTCGCAATTATCTTATTTACACGAATTGCTAAAATACTGATCTCTCTCTCTCTTCAGGGCAGGTTTATAAGAGCAGCGCCACTCAGTAAGTAGTAATAAGGCGCACAGCTATCTGGCACTCTACTCCGATCACCCCTGTACGTTGCACAGCTATCTCTCGTTCTTCTCATCTCTGTCCATAAGACGCAATGAGAGTCAGCAATGGCCGCATAGGGCCGCGCTTGTAGTGCCGGCGACGCGACGTCGCCCGAAAACAAATGCATTGCCGCCCCCGCGTGCGTTATATAGTGCGCGCGACAGCGACACAGAGACGGAGCGACACAGTCCCCGTCGCAAAAACTGGTAGCCGGCAAAATTTGATTTTTCAAGGGCAGTCGCGTCACGTGACGGCCCTTCAACTAATCATATTGCCGGAAACACGCGATGCCGCGCCCGGCGAAATATAACTTTCGCTGGTGGCGACGGGTGACGTCACCCGTCGTGTCGCCGTCGCCATCGACGGGACTATAGGCGCGCCTAACTCTGCAATGCCAAACTTTTCCCGTGTTTAAGGAGACCCAGAAACTGCCTTCTAATTAGAAGTTTATGAATGAATACAAATGATCAATTATTTATTCCTTTTTTTTTTCAGAAGATTTCCTTCCAATAAGAAAATGAATCTTTTGAATCAGAAGCGTCTACACACCCAGCAGGAGAGTGACAGAGTGGTAGAGTGACACAGTGACACAGTGACACAGTGACACAGTGACACAGAGAGGGACACACTGAGTATTCTTTAAATCTCAGAATTATATATGCATCTGTTTAGAAGCTGAACCCAACGCAATATCGTAAGAAAATACATTTAACCCATGGAGTTTATCCCTCCCCCTGCAGGGTGACTCAGTGACACAGACAGAAGGGAGCTATAAGTCTGTCCCTCCCCCCGCAGGGTGACAGTGACACAGACAGAGGGTGCTATGAGACTGTCCCTCCCGCCGCAGGGTGACACAGACAGAAGGGAGCTATGAGTCTGTCCCTCCCCCCGCAGGGTGACACAGTGACACAGACAGAAGGGAGCTATGAGCCTGTCCCTCCCCCCGCAGGGTGACACAGTGACACAGTGACACAGACAGAAGGGAGCTATGAGTCTGTCCCTCCCCCCGCAGGGTGACACAGTGACACAGACAGAAGGGAGCTATGAGTCTGTCCCTCCCCCGCAGGGTGACACAATGACCCAGACAGAAGGGAGCTATGAGTCTGTCCCTCCCCCCACAGGGTGACACAGTGACACAGACAGAAGGGAGATAGGAGTCTGTCCCTCCCCCCCGCAGGGTGACACAGACAGAAGGGAGCTATGAGTCTGTCCCTCCCCCGCAATGTGACACAGTGACACAGACAGAAGGGAGCTATGAGTCTGTCCCTCCCCCCGCAGGGTGACACAGTGACACAGACAAAAGGGAGCTATGAGTTTGTCCCTCCCACCGCAGGGTGACACAGTGACACAGACAGAAGGCAGCTATGAGTCTGTCCCTCCCCCCGCAGGGTGTAACAGTGACACAGACAGAAGGGAGCTATGAGCCTGTCCCTCCCCCCGCAGGGTGACACAGTGACACAGACAGAAGGCAGCTATGAGTCTGTCCCTCCCCCCGCAGGGTGTCACAGTGACACAGACAGAAGGGAGCTATGAGCCTGTCCCTCCCCCCGCAGGGTGACACAGTGACACAGACAGAAGAGAGCTATGAGTCTGTCCCTCCCCCCGCAGGGTGACACAGTGACACAG
Source organism: Ascaphus truei (assembly GCA_036426205.1). NCBI lineage: Eukaryota > Metazoa > Chordata > Amphibia > Anura > Ascaphidae > Ascaphus > Ascaphus truei. The sequence goes on along the minus strand of WSYH01001034.1, from coordinate 54,580 downwards.
ACAGAAGGGAGCTATTAGTCTGTCCCTCCCCCCGCAGGGTGACACAGACAGAAGGGAGCTATGAGTCTGTCCCTCCCCCCGCAGGGTGACACAGACAGAAGGGAGCTATGAGTCTGCCCCTCCCCCTTCAGGGTGACACAGTGACTGTCATGGAACAAGAATCACATTCCTGCCCGACCCCCCTTCTGCTTGTCAGCTCCTTAAGTTCAGCTGCAGGCATTGGTTCCACATACACACACTGTGCCTGTGTAACATGCAACAATGTTGCATTTCTTGCCTCTGAGCACATAATCAGTGAACTGCTACTGCAGCTTCTCCAGTCCTCCCAGTTAATGGACTTTCCCATGTTCTCCCCTGTCTTTTGCTGACAGTTAGTGCAGTCCCACTCAACCTTTAGTGTGACCCCTGCCCCTCACTTCCTTTTCTACCCTAGATCACAGTGAGTACAGACCTGTCAGCATCCACCCCTGGTAAGGCCTTTCTCTCTTACCATAGTCTAACCCCATAGAAGCATCCCACATAGAGAAGCACTCTCTGCCTACACTACACCTACAAGTTCCTGTGTTTTCTACTCCTGCAATAAAATTAAGAAAGACATTAAGGACTTGTCATGCTTTGAAAGAGGGAGGACATGAGTTGAGCTTACTGGAATCATTCATACATCATTCGTGACCCTGGTTCCAGGAAAGTGACACAGACAGAAGGGAGCTATGAGTCTGTCCCTCCCCCCACAGGGTGACACAGACAGAAGGGAGCTATGAGTCTGTCCCTCCCCCCGCATGGTGACACAGTGACACAGACAGAAGGGAGCTATGAG